>JABFQM010002558.1:0-14695 GCA_022816865.1 Zelostemma sp. ZL-2020 | reverse complement strand
AAGGATGTAAAAATTGCAAAAATAGATAGGATCTCTGTTGAAAAGTTTCAATCCCTATCGTAGTTTTTGAGAAAAAAATTGAATAACTAGAATTTTTAATTTAACCGCGACAGCTATGAAACGATTCTAATTTGTCTACTTAGCCGATTAATTGAATCTTGAAGATTAAAATGAAATGCACGAAATTGTACATTATTTGTACAATAATATTGTTTGCTTCGAATAAACTGAGTATGAAAGGAATTTTCACTAGGGAAGAACTTCCAGAGACAAAATCGTTTATGAAATCAGTTTTCAACAGGAAAAAAATTACCAAGCAAAGATTATCAACAAAACACATTGTGACAGTAGTACATATGCATTTTTTGTCCACTTCTCGTTCTCAAAATTCTGTATTTATCAACTGATTTTGCTTTGCGACCCCTCATTGTCTTCGTTATTAATTGTTTTCGTAAAATAATTCACCTGTTGAAAATGCTGCACGGAATAGAAAAAAACAAGGGCTATTTCTCGGTGATGAACTATTTTCGATATTTTCGATATTTTCAACAGGTGAATTGTTTAAAATCAAATAACGAACAAAATGAGTAGTCGTAAAGTCGAATAAGTTGAAAAATAATAAATGCTAAGGAATAGAACTGCCGTAATGTCTTTTCTCAATAAAAAAATGACTGTAACTTTTGTTCAAATTGAAATATCAAAAGTTTAACACGTCAGTATCTTTCTTACAGATTCAAAAACTCGTGATGAAATCGGGAAGTAAATTGATGGATGAGTATTAATTCGTTAATTTTTTGAGCGCTCATAAACACGAAGAAAAAAGTTGCAAGACATTCGAGCTTAAAGATATCAACTTTTCAATTCCCTGCCCGGGTTTTAGAGCTAATTTTTAACCTCTATGCTAAATACAGCGTCAGTAACAACTTTTGCATGGATTAATGTTCACTATTTTGTTGCCGTAAATAATAAAAACAGAAAAAAAACGAAAAAAATAGCAAGAGGTGAATACATTTCTTCGCCGATTTCTGAATCGAGTACAGTGGCATGTTAAACATATAAAAACATCAATTTTAAAGTGATTTACATGAATTTGCTTTTGCAAGGTTAAAAAGAAAGATTTTGAAAGATTGAGAATGTGCAAGATCAAATTGATTCAACTTTCCTTCGAAAATCGTCATTTTTGACCGAAGCCCCTTTCCCTCCCCCTGAATCGAATAACCCCTTTTTGTTTGAAAAATCCTCGCTCTTTTGAAATCGGCGTTATATCAAAAAATATTGATCGAAACGATTTCAAAGCGCAACACAATTTTTTCTGCATCCTACATGAACGCGGAGAAATGTTCTTCGATACATAGTCATTTAAAGCGAACGATGTACAATTTCGTACATGGCAAGGATTAAACAGTTCTTTTTCATGAAGGTCGTTTTTTTTTTCGATTCTTCAAGTGTTGACGTTTTGGCCATTATTGCATGGCCTTTTTCCAGACGAAAAAAATGTAGTTTGGAGAAACAGTACGTCGATCGGGTTTTTAGTCAAAAATCGAGTTATAAATAACTCTAGTTGACCAGCAACACCCAAGTTGCATATTAAATTATTATGACGTGAAAAAGAAAGTCCATTTTACAAAGAATCTTATTTCTAATCATGCCAGTCAATATTTGAGTAAAAAAGTAGAGATACAAACTCGATATGTTTTGAAATTTGATGACAATGACGAATAAAGAGGTATATTAAATTATGACTAATGTACAAAATATGTGTTGTCTCAAAACAGGCCTTGGCCGAAGTCTCAAATGGCCGAAACGTCGACAATTTTGGAATACAATTAATAAGTTCAAAAATTTAACTGGAAGAGGAATAAAAAATGAAAGCAACCTTGATTAACATCGAGAAAAACATTGTTTTCAGATTAAATGAATGTAATATAGCTTCGGTATAGTGCAAATAATCCGCGTGAAAAAATGTGGATCGTTTCGATTATATTTTGCATAGCTGTCGCGATTTGAGTTTTCGAAATTATTGATTTAAAGCATTGCGAATTTCCAGTTTTTTTATTTTTTTCTCGGAAATTACGATACAGATTGAATTTTCTTTAAACGGGGACCCTATCTATTTTTTCCATTTCTTTGCCATGTTTCGCAATTTTGTAAAAAAATGGAAATAAATCGATGGAAAAAATGAAAATAAAACACTGCAGAAAATAGAGAAAAAAATACAATAATGTGTTACGAGCAAACGACGAAAAGTAAAGAAAATTTCTAAAAACTAACAAGAAAATTACAGAAACGCTGGTTTTTTTTTGTAGTTTCGGTAATTTTTTGCAGTTTTTCAGAGTTTTCTTCTACTTTGACAATTTTGCTTAAAAAATCGAAATAAGTCGATGGAAAAAATTACAGGTAATTACGAAGAAATATGCAATAAATTTACAAAAAAACATATAAATTACGAAAAATTGCAAAAAAAGCCAGTATTTCTGTACTTTACGCTGTGTATAGTTGCTTGCAGTTTTTTGCAGTTCTTTCGTAGTTTTCTGTATTTTGCGTTTTTTACTAGCGAAACCGCAATAAATTATTGATGAAAAATTTGGAATAACAAAACGTTGCAGAAAGCTACGAAAAAAATTACTCGCCAATATATGTACAAAACATGACCAAGGGAAATGATCAAAATAATGGTTTTTTCCTGTATTTTTCGGTACTTTGCCGCACTGTTCCGTAGTTTTTTGTATTTTTCAAATATGGCTGAAAAAATATAAATTAATCGATGGAAATTTCGAAAATCCCAGTTTTTCTTCTGTAATTTTTGGTACTTTTTTACAATTCTTTGCTAGGAAAAGAAACACATAGCAAAAAGCCAGGAAAAGCTTCTATTCCCCCATTTAAAAACAAAACAAAATAAATTGAAAAAAAAAATAATTTCTTCATTTATTGCAAAAACAATTTTCAGGTTCAAAAACGAGGAAGTAGGTACCAAAGCTCCCCAATTTACGACCCTAACGCTGATTACACCAACTATGAAATTTCCAAAAACCCAGAAGAATGGAAATTTGTCGAAAGACTTCTCCCTATGAAAACCATCCCTTTACCAAAAGTTTCGGAAAGCGCCGGAGGCTGGAAAGCCCCTAAATGTGAGTTTTCATGATTTATTTCAAACATCATGATTACATATAAATTCGAAAAAATCTTTTTTTCAGCATCAGCTAAAAACCTCCCCTACTTTGTTCACCGTACAAAAAACCACATGCAACCGGTGTACCTTTCGACTTATTTCCGAGGAATGCGAAAAGTAACGACACTGCGTAGAATTGACGGAGACATTTGGACTTTGGAAAAAGAATTGAAGCAATATTTGGAAGAAAGAATCAGAATACGCCTCGCCGTTCAAGTCAACGAATTTGCCGGTCGCATTCGCTTCAAAACCGACGTTTATTCGCGAGTCAAGGAGTGGTTGGATTCCAAAGGATTCTAATGTAATTTCCAGCTACCAGCAAACTGAATTATACATTCATTGGGTTGTAATCAAGAAACGTGTACTTTTTTTTTTTTCAAAGATTTATTTATCCTGGATATGAATTTTCGAAAGCATTTTTCAGACGAAGATTACTTGAAGATTTTGCCTTGATTGAATTTACGTCCACCCTTGTCGGTTCCGGTCCAGCTAAAGTACTGTTCTAAGAGTTTTTTTGTCTCATTCGAAGATGGGTCGAGTTTGGTCCAATCATAAGTTTCGTAATCCACTTGCCAATCAGGATTCAACTGAAATATTAATGAAACGTTAATTAATGCGTACATTAAAGACTTGTAAATGTAGAATGTTTTCCTGGGCTGGAAAGTTCTGAAAAATATTTGTTGTGTTCGATTAGAATTAAGACATCAATGTCCAGTGTTCCTGGTGAAAAAATCCATCCGGAAATTCAAAATGGCTCAAATAGGAAAAAATTTACTAAATTTTTTCTCAAAATTGTAACAAAAAAATCATCAAATTTTTGAATTATCTACACATAAAAAATTGTTATCAAACAAAGTTGAATCCCAAAATAGTGACCTTGAAAGCAAGGTCTTGTCCACGCCAAACCCAAATCCCGCTGATAGTGCTATTGTTATCTTCCCCAAAAAGGCAGCAACTGGCAAACGTTGCCTTCCTCATGTTATCCAAGCGCTGGTACATCCCAGTGATCAAATTGCAAGACATGAAAACCTAAAACCAAAACAAAATGTAAATTTTAGCCATTCAAGACCCCAAGGTAATTCGAGAAACAACCTTTGTCAATTCATCGTTATATTTGTACTCCCCAAGCCAAATACTATAATTCTGAGCATCAAATTTCTCCCAGAAATAAGGGATGGATTTAGCTTCGTCTTCGTTGGAATAAAAACGCTTAAAATCGTCCATATCGAAAGATCCTTTCTGTATCAAGTCAAAGGGATTCTTCGAAACTGGCTCTGCGGCCAGTACCGCCTCAGTTTCGTCAAGTTCCTCGGGTGCTTCCTTTGCAGGCTTCTCTTTTTCCTTCTTCTCCTTCTTCGATGACTGAAATTAAAATGTTAATTAAATATTTGGATGTCGATAAAAGTAAAAAAACCAAAACGTTGACAACTTGTTTTCGTAGACAATCGAATCCAAACCTTTGCTTGAGGTCCGGCCGATTTCGGCTCATACACAATAGCTTTATCAGTCATTTTGAAGGCACTAAGTACAGCGAGAGATTGTGGTTGGTTGACGATGGTTTGGAACCATCGGTTCAGGTTCTGGTACGGTTTGCGAGTGTTCGGTTCCAGGACGTACTGGTACAAGTGAAGGAGCGTCATTGCTACGCAAATGTCCGCTAATGTGATTCGCTCGCCAACCAAGAACGTTCGGTTCAACAGGTGACTGTTCAAGGTGTTCAGGGATTTCTTCAGGTCCTCCTTGGCATGCTCGATCGTCTAAAAAATTCACTTCTACGATTAAAAAGTGACCAAATTTTTCAAAAACATTTGTTTTCTCCCGAATCATTGCACTTTTTTCCCACCTCAACTATGAGAATTATGAGTGTGAGTGCATTCTCTAAATACACGTTACATTAGTTTTGATGTATTTTTTATGAGAAAATGCAAACTATTTTCATTTTCCTCCAAATGTTACGAAACTCAAAATATTGATATTCAAGTTTCGCCTTTGAAGGAGGTTGGCAGGGGTGGATTTTAAAGATTTTTAACCTGCTTATTATAAGGCATGATCCCGAGTAAGGGGAAAACCCAAGCGCAGCTATGGGGGAGGATTTCGGAGTCAGCGAATCCCAGCCATTGAATTATTTGAGCTTTTTCCAGTTCTGTTTTGCCTCGAAGTTGCTCGCTGGACACTATACATTGAAAAAAAACAACAAATGAAATGTTAATTTTATAGAGACTTTTTGCATAGTTCTTTTAAATTAGATTTGAAATTATAGGTTTTTTACCGTAGTAAGCAATGGCATTACTTTCCGCAATGAATTTTCCATCCGAAGTCTCGAACGCCGGAACCTGCGAAGAACAATTCATATAATTTGCATTTTTGACAGAAATATTTCTTCAATTTTTTCAATACCAAGTTTTGAGTTTTTCCTTCATTACATGGAAATTCTGCTTCATGCAATTTTTCCAAAGAAATTGTGAAAATAATCATGTTTTGTACAATTTTTCATACAAAATGTATCAAGTCTTAAATGCAAAATATGCAAAGACTCATATTTTGCCCAAACAATTATTAATTTCATTCGATATGTTTCAGATAAAGGTTACTTTTACGAGTTTTCGTGATAATTTTCAATAGTTGCTCTTACGCATTATTTTCGAAAAAATATAAAAATGTATTTTAGGAAATTGTCAATTTTTCCCATACAAACAGAAAGTTTTCATTATACGCAATAATGGTTCGAGGAGGTTTCATACGAAATGTGGGGAAAAAAAAAGAATCCGTCTGTCAAACGTGATATGCGGATCGATTACACTGACTCGAGAAAACAAAGACTGAATAAAAACAGAGAAAAAACGTCACCTTTCCGAGAGGGAACTTTTTGAGGAAAGTTTCATTCTTGTTGGATTCGCCGAAAACGAAATTTTCGGCAACTTTGATTTGGAATCCTGAAAACTGGGCCGCGATGAGAGCCTTGTAGGCCCTAAAATTCTCGGGATACGTATACAAAGTCTGGAAAAAATAGACACTGCATTAAGCGACGTAGGTTTCGGGGATTGGATTTTCGGAATAATAAAATGAGCATTAAGGCATTTTTCGTCGATGTTTAAGGATTAAAATGTCGCGTGGAAAACTTACACCAGACGCCATTGTGCATGGACCAGAATAGGAGCACAGGAGGAGCACGGTTGAGCACGGTAGGACAAGGCAGAGAAATCGTGTTATATTGTATGCACCATATAGGTATGCGCGTTGAGACAAGGATAGCAGTACTCGAACGTTATAGGTTAGAGAGAAAGTCTCACCCGCCATCGGCGGTGAAAGTTGTCATCCAATCGAGTATCTCTATTCTTTTCTTCAAAGAGTGAGGAGAGATATAATCACTTGAAGTTGTCGGATACATCGAAATGTATCGCGATCAAGTAATTATGTTATTATATTGCGGATTTTTATAAAAAAAACGAAACAATTTTGATGATTGAATATTAATTGAAAAGCTGAATTCATGTTTTGATTTTCAAGCTCAAGATACAATTTATTTATAAAAGATAGGAACAAAACGCGGATACCTGCTTTTCGTGTAATTTCAAAAGCCCGCCGATTCCGAGAGAGAGGGAGATGGCCCTTAAAACTGCGCATGCGCATTTTTAGCTGTCCCAGCTTCGGCTCGTCTCGGCTGGCCTCGGTCGACCTCGGTAGTCAGTCGAACAAAAACCAGCAAAAACACAGCTGGTTCCCCTGGTTTTAAAACGCGATAGCCACTACATTTTCATCGATATTTTCGACCGTTCATTAACGAAAAAAGAACGTGCCTGTAGATACGATCGATGTGCCGCGAAAAGTGATTGTAACGTGAATCCATCGCAAAGATCTCGTTGCGAACAAGGTATTTTTTTACTGCTCTAGATCTCTCGAAATACATCGAGCATGAAGTTTTTTTATTTTCATCTATGTATGTGATTCACATGATTTTTCGAGTAAATCCACGATTAACGTTATTAAAATTCGAATTGTTCAATCTCGTCATTGGGATCAATTACATATTTCGATTACTCGCATCGCATGTAATGGAAATAATTACGATTTATGCATTATAAATGTATGTCGTCGAGCTTTTACTTTCATTTTAAGAATTATATTATGTATACTGCCTTGATCTCATTGAATATTCTTCGATATGAATAAATCTTTCCCACGAAATAATTTTACGCTTTTCGCAGTGTCTTTCGATTTTCAGTATCGGATTCTTGGTTTTTTGAGACGCGGTATTTTTTCGAAAAAGTCAATTCTGTTTTACCAATCGAGTTTTGTAAACGCTATTGTGATTGGCCGAATTAAGAATCGCTTCGATGTATTTTTTTTAACTGATTTAAAAATTAATTAATTGATCTGTTTGAGAGTGATTGAAATTTCGATTTATGTATTAATTGAAAACTTTGATCTTGTTATGTTCTACGAATTATCGAGGATGATGAAAGATGAGCAATTTCTGCCTATAAATAGAATGGTTCATCCAAAGTAAATGCCGTGTCCGATAATAGTAGTGATAAAGGTTTATGATAGTAGTGATATTATGTTTATGATGAAATTTTGAATACTGTTTGTTTAAAGAGTTACAATTATCAAAAATATTAATTACCATTTATCGATTCAATGAAATTGAATAAATATCGAATAAAAGATTGAATAAATTAATAAAAAATACAATTACGATTTCGTTGAAAAAACAACATCTTTTAATTCCATGGAAAACTCGGAAAAGTGTAGAAAAATATGAAAAAGATCGTCCGGATGTAACGAAATGCATCGTACAAGCTAAAAGTAATTAGTTTCATTATATTGCAAGGCGGGGTACTAGTGCCGCATATTTTCTGCAATGCCGTAAATCCCTGCCAGGAATTTTATTCCGTGACTGTATTTCCGGTGAAGTCGAGCACCTGACAATCAACTTATTTGCTGTTTACCCAACGCGAATTCTATTATTTCGATTCCACTTAATGGAAACGCCAAATAAATACTTAAGTACCATTTCAAAGTTCACAATTGCATATCGATAATTATTATACGTATTAAATGATTACTCAATTGTTTGGTAATTTTTCCATTATCATTGCGTGATTATTTAGGTATTAAGCGATCATTATTGATTGATCGTCATCATTATTCAATAATCACGATCACTTTTAGTAATGATCATTAAAAATTACTGATTATTCACTCTGAAGAAAAGAACTCCATTTCCATATTCTTTTCACAGCTAATTTTGTCTCATTCGCTTGGAGTGATTTGCACTCTTTTGGAGTGCATTATTTTACTCTCATTGGAAGAGTGGAATTGTTCACTCTGAATCTGGAGTTTTTATTTCTTATTTTCTCTTTTTTGGAGTCAATATATGCATTCGCCCTTACTGAAAGACGCGGAAACACTTTTTACTTCATAAATAGAGTCATTCTATTCCTTTCATTCTTGGAGTGATTTCTGCTCTTTTGAATATAGAAAATTATTAATGACGAGTACAATTTCGAAAAAAATCATGACTACAAATGGGAGTCGAAAAAGTAACAATTTAGTTAACCTTTTTGGATCTCAAGTATTATTCAATCAATAATGACTAATAAAATGATTACCAAATTGACGAACATCTTTAAATCACCATTATGTATTGTATAATTATGAATTATTCAAATTTCAAAGCTCCGATTCTTAATCGCGATTATTAATCGTAATATCGAAGAATCGAACTAAACAAATGAAAAATGTACAAATTTTCTTCGTCTGCGCATTGGCACGTTCCCGCAATGCGATGTTTTATTCAGGGTTAATCAAAGTTCCAAATTAGCACCGCAGAGTAGCTTTACCCTAGATCTCAAAAAACTAATTTAACAAGCTACCTTGGAGTCTCTCTGATTATTTCATTGATCTTCCTTAACCTTGATTCCTTTCTTCCCAGCAAAAAATGTAGGAAAGACGCCCTTCCTGCGAAATCATAAAATCATGACAAATAATCAAATCACCGAATCTGACATGCCTGTTTGTCCTTGTACACGCGTACTTTTCTCGCCTCTTTGTATTGGACGTCTGCCCAGGTTCGTTGAAACCATACTTCGTTCGATCAAAAGCAACGCGTTTTTCGAATTCAAAGTGATCTTTTAATTAAGGAATAAGAATTGGATTTTTTATTTTACGGGCGCCAAATGAAAGAGGGAATTGGAAAAAATATTTATAGTGCAACGCAGGTATGTATAGTTAGTTTTATTCAACGGTATCTTCTTTACGAAAAAAAATACGCGAGTGAATAAATCATGTAAAAATGGAAAATTTTTACAATTTTTTCCTGTGACAATTTTTTATTTATTAGCTAATTTGCATTTATATTGTTTACAAGACAATTTGCAACGACAAAAAATTTCGATTCGCAAAAAATATGCATGTATTCGTTTGAAGAATTTTTGACCGATCTATACTGAACAAAGGCATGTATCTTTTTTGCGAATTGTTTCAAATTGTTCTTTGAACAATGTAAATGGTCCCATTAGTTAGCAATTCCCTAAGAAATAATAAATTTTAACTGATAAAAACTGTAAAAATGTTCAATTTTTCGTTACGAGGATTTTCGTATAATTTTTTACTCGCGTATTTTTTTCGTGAAGGAGAAGATATTGTTGAATAAATTTGCATTATGCCTGCTATAAATACAATTAATTATGTTGCATTGTGAATATTTTTTCAAATTAACTCTACTTTAAACGATTCTCAATTAGGCTTTGTTCTTATCAACAATAACAATCATATAAATCAGTATAAAAATGCATAAAAAATAATTAATTGAATACCATTGAAGTTTTTGATTATTAAACGTCATTTCATCGGTAAAAATCTAATGTTTTTTTGAAAAATCATCGATCAGTTATTTCCGACGTTTACTGAGGTGAATACATCATGTAAAAAATGAGATTGTGGTGTTGCCAAAAATGACCTAATACCTGCCAAGTCATTGCAATAACTTAAAAGACCTGAAAGACCTCCTTGCACGCGATCTTTCTTTAAGAGGGCAAACATTTATCGCTAAAATTTATTGCTATTTAGTATTATTGTGGATAATGCGATTGTTTGATTGAAATCACAAGTAATAATTGATAGTCGATGTTTTGATATTCGAATAATCATTTATGATTGAAAATAGTCGATTTTATTTTAACGTGTGTTGAAAAATCTCCGTTTCTCTTATTTCGTCTTATTTTGTTGACATAATCATCACCTACATTCTTACCTTGGTTTCGTTCAGTATAGTATAAAGGAGACTTTGCTCGATGTACATCGCGGTGTTTGACGTTTGTTATTCCTTCGTTATCTACGAATAATCTCTTTTCTCACAATATTTGACGTGATGTTTTCATCGAAGTATGCATGTAAAAAATGCAACTTGGGATGCTGTCGTTGGTGAGTGAATTTGGTTTTCTTGCTTTTGTTGTTTTTTTGAAAAATTATTTTACGTACAGATATTTATGATGGATTATGATTCCAGTGAATTAGTTTTGGTTTTAAAATCAACATTTCTTAATTATCGACAGATTTCCACTTTTGTTTATTACAAAGTAAGAAGGAGAAGTAAGGAGATTGACAATATGACATAATTGCTTTCAATAGAATATGTAAATTTTTCGAAAAATATTATGTATTCGTTAGGAATTATAGTTCTTAATACATCAATTATGTAATCATGCGAATTATTATTGTAGATCTTGAGAAAGACTCGAACCAAGAGTTGAAAGCTCGATAAATTTTGTAAAATAATAAAATAAATTAGACTCGGAGAAATCACGTTATTCACATTAATGTTTTATTAAGAGTAAAATTTGGCGCGCACTCTAGATTTAGAGTGAAACATTCCACTCTTTCAGTGGGGGTGAAAAAATGCACTCCAAAAGAAAAGAATCACTCCAAGAATGATGTAGGAATTAAATGACTTTAATAAAAATAATAGTAAATTTGCACCCCGTTGAAGGTGAAATTGTGAACTACGCTCTAGATTTAGAGTGAAACATTCCACTCTGTCAATAAAAGTGAAAAAAATTCACCCCAAAAAAAATGAGAATGTCTCTGTTAATTTAGAGTACATTTCCAGTCTAGCTAGAGTGAAACCAGTGGTTCAGTTTCCATGCTCTACCGGTAAAAATGGAAAAATTCACTTCAAAAAAGTGAAAATGACCAAGTATGAACGATGAAAAATCAAATGGCTCTAGCTCTATATCAAAAGTGCGAATAATCAACCACTTTCCACAATCATTACCCAAAGTAATCATGATTATTTGATTAGGATGTCAACCTAATTTGATTAGGTTTCTGGAACGTCAAGTGAAACGTTTCCTAAACGTTTCAAAACGTTTATCGGAAGTTTATGTAATGTTCGCTAAAAAAACCTTCCGAGAACGTTTCTGGAACGTTTCAAAGGTTTTTTCGTCGCAAAAACTAAAAAAAATCCACGAAATCGCAAGCCCTCATTTATCACATATCTAAAGGACCCTTTGAAGCTTTTTTCCAATTTTGAAATGTTTCTTCCGTATCGAAGATTCGAACCCGAGACCCCACAATTATCGACTGGACCATGATCGCTCTGCAAGAACAGAATACAAACACTGCTACTTATAGCTCACTACCGTCAAACTTTGAAATGTTCCAGAAATGTTCTCGGAAGGTTTCGGAAGTTTTCGATAGAAAATGTTGCATAAAGGTTCTGAAAACGTTTCTGGAACGTGTCGAAGTTCGACGGTAATGAGCCATATGTAGCAGTGTTTATGTTCTGTCCCTGCAGAGCGATCATGGTCCAGTCGATAGCGTTCGAGAATGACAATTTCAGGGTCTCAAGTTCAAATTTTCGATACGGTAGAAATTTTCTCAAAATTGGAAAAAAGCTTAATAAAAGTGTCCTTTAGAGATATATAAGAAACAGGGGTTTTTTTTAGTTTTTGCAAAAAAAAACTTTCGAAACGTTCCAGAAACGTTCTTGGAAGGTTTCTTCGGCGAACGTTACATTAACTTCCGATGAACGTTTTACTTAACGTTCCAGAAACCTCTGTGGAACCTTCCAAAGCGGACATTTCAAGGTTCCGTGAACCGTTTGGTTCTAATGGGGAATGATAATTAAAAAAATTACCCAATAATCGAGACATCGTTCTAATTTATTATTTTATAATTCCGCAATTATTTAATTACGAGATATTCATGAAAGATTACTCCGCTATCAATGTTTTTCAGTTTCCAGGAGTTATCGGTGTGCAGCAAAAATCATGTCTTCACTTTAATTGGGCTTTCGAGAAGGAGGAGAAGGAGGGAAAAAAATGTCGGCCACCAACCAAAGCGGACACAAACGCAATGGCTCAAGTTCAAGCATGTTCGCTCACAAAAGAACCGGCTCCGGGGGAGGTTTCATTGGCCAGAAACGCACGGAGAGCATATCAAGTGCCTTCGGCCACAAACGTTCCGAAAGTGGCCATAAAGGAAACGAAAATGGAGTTCTTGGTCATAGAAGGTCCATTTCACAATTTGTCGATTAATTATTCAATTCCTTGAAAACACCAAAATACACTACCATGTTTCTAGCCATTTTATCATGTGCATAAAAAAATTTCAATTGTTTTATGAACATTAATTTGGATTTCATCACAATTGATTCAATATAATTCGTTTTTAGAATGATCGATGTTTGGATTTTTTAACAAAATTATTTCTTCTTAATTTTTTTATTGATCGTTCATTATAATTTATACATTGTTTGTCAAGATTAGTATTTATTATTATCAATTGATTTGTTGAATTAACAACAAATAGTGGAGATTCGAAAAATTCTAAAATTCCGAATTTCTTTCAGGTCCGAATCCGCCAGTAATTATTATTCCGGAACCCGGAGGAACGAGAGCATGTATGCCATGACAGGATTATACGCTGACAATCCTGGAACCGGTCTCGGGGAAATCTCGGATCTCACACTAACACAACCAAGCAGCAGTAGACTGACCCATGACACTGTCATTCGCTGTCACAGCAGAAATCCCAGCTCTGGCCTCGTCGACCATAGGCACGTTCATTGTACCCCTTTTTTTATCCACTCATTCACCAACTCATTAATTTAATCATGAAAATTTGTAAAAGTGTTATTAATAATTTTATTTTGCTTTCGCGATATGTTTCAATCGATCAATGAATCAATTCATTATTTATCCAATTATGAAAATTTGTGGTTATCGATTAATTGATTGATAATTAGTTTAATTACGTCCATGATGTGGTGAGTAATTGAGTGAGTTGGTGAAGTAGCGGGTGAGTTATTAAGTAACACTGGGAAAAATATCCGACATCGGGAAATGTCGGTTTGTGTCGGTTTGTGAAACAAAACCCGACGTCGAGAAAAGATGTCGGAAAATGTCGAAAATTTTTCCCAGTAAAGTTGGGTAGTTGATGGCTTAGTTCAGTGATAGTGGTTAAAGTTACTCGGGCCGAAGTCAGGAATTTTATTAGCGAGTTAATTAATGAGTTGGTTGATGAGTTAATAAGTAATTCAATTAGTTTGCCAGTTTATGCTCCGGTGAGCTAAAGAATTACTCAAAGAGTTACTTTTATGAGTTATCAAGTTATTAGGTGAGCTAGTCGGATAATCGGTGAGTTGATAAGTTAAGAAAGTAATTGAATTGGTGAATGCGTTGGTAAACAAGTTCATGACTTAGTTCATGATCCCTCCGAGACTAAGTTGTGTCTAGCAATTTTATTTGCTCAAGCTTTCGATTCCCAATTTTCAGAGTCTTTTTCAAGTTGTAAAGAAGCATTCAAACGAAGGATATCAGCAAAACCATACATAATCAATAACAACAGGAAATAAATTTTCTGAAAAAACCTGACTTGGAATAATTTTTAGTAAATACATCGTCACATCATCGCAAAAAACGTCGCCTTAGGTACACTTAATGGAAAACACCATCAGCGCCACGGTAACACGCAAATGAATTCAAAACCAATTAAAAACATGATAAAAGGTGAACAAAATGAAAAGACTCACTTTAGTGTAGGTATGTGCTCAAATAATGAAAGCACTAACAATGTTCTTTTTTTCACGAACTAGGGCCCACGTAATTTAGTTCGTCAAAGTTCGACAACGTATGAAGTGAAAACTAAATAAATGGCAGTTGAATAAGAACGATAAGGACTAACGAGGAAATAATGAGCAAAAAGAAAGAAACATTTAGAAAACCAAAAGAACTATGAATCAGCTTATAAACGGGATACGAGTAGTTATTATTGTCGAATATTAAGAATTTCCTCAAACAAACAATCATATTGTTCATTGAGACCCTCAGTATCCGTTTGTCCATTAATGTTATCAGGATTAGTTTTGATAAATACCATTTCAGCTAATTCACCTTTTTTTGCAGTGACTCTCGCGGTGTAAGATCTTAACATTATTCCAATCAAACTCATGACCGTTTTGGATTCGGTGTTTTGAGACTATGCCGATAAAGGCACTGATGTTTGGGAAATAATTCTTTCATG
>JABFQM010002557.1:0-14701 GCA_022816865.1 Zelostemma sp. ZL-2020 | reverse complement strand
TTTTCCCTACGGGAAAATTAGGCAGATTCTTAACCTGCCACTGACACCGGTCGAAAATCGGCTGTTTTGTGTTTGCGGAACAGCCGTCAAAAAGCGCGTAAAACACGCCTGTGTTGTATAAAAATATATTTCCATCGAAAATCACGAAAACATCGATTATGGCTCCGTTTTTAATAAAAATTGGCCATTACTGGAGCATTTACCTTAATTTTTCGATAATTTTCGAGCGAGGAAAATGTTGAATGACGCAATTTCGAAAAAAGTTGCTCTGGAGAAATTTGCTGAAACGGAAAATTTGTGAACGTGGGGAATTTCAAGGAAGAACAGATGCTGCTGATTACGAGGAATTTTTTATCTGATGAACCGTAACATATCTTTGGAGATAACCTTTTCTACGTTCCGCTACCATCTCTTTCTTTCGTTCGGCGTCGCTATCTTCCCTCTCTTTTTCCGAAGGAAATAATTACGAAATACTGAAGGGATTTCGAATTGTTCAGAGAATTTTTAATCCATGATAGTAAATAAATAAATTACATCCCGATTTTTAATTTTTTAATTTTAATTATTTCTTTTTCTTCTTCTTTCCTGCTTTCTCTTTCTTTTCTTCTTCGGTCTGAACCTCTCTGGTTTCGTACCTCGCCGGGGGCCGTTTTTCAACCCCTCTGGGAGTCTTCAAGTGAAGTTCAATATCGCATTTTTCTCCTTCCTTAACAAATCCTTTTTTCCCGATTCGCAAAATGAAGATATCGTGTTCCGATTCCGCGCCTTTCGCGCGGTTTTTCGAATCCACGGAAACCGTGGGTTTTCTCTGGCCGGATTGGTCCAGCATTCCAGAGACCGTCAAAATCACGGGTTGCCCGCACTGTTTTTTGGGCCCTCTGCTCGACTGAATGGGCCTGACTTCTTCCTCGCAGTCTTGGAATTTTTCGTGGGTTAAAAGCGCACCTTTTAATTCACAGGGAGAACAAGCGTGCAGCTCAGGCTGGCAAACTTGACAAAGTTGACTCGTTTCCTCCTTGCAAAAATCTCCGATTCCGGATTCGATAACGCGACAATTATAAGCGACTTCGTTCTGAAAAATTGAGATAAAAAACGCTTAATCTCACCCTTTCCAAAGAGTGCAATTTCCACTCTAATAAATGTCAAGAGAACTTTTTCTCGCGGCGGAAAATGCGGAAAATTGTCGACTCACGACGTTAGGTTTGAACACGAAAGCGGAAGACTTTTCCGAGGGAGCCTCGAATCCTGTGATCACGCACTGGCCGAAGGTCGACATCCTGGCGAAGATGTTCGCGTTCCCTACAATTTCTTCCTTGTGAATTAGCGAAACGTCGCCCTGGAAAACCTGGGGTGGAATTTCCATCAAATGGCCAAAGGTAATGACCTCTTTTCTGACCGCCAAAAACTGCTTTGTCAGATCCAGCGTTCCTTTTCCCACAATGATGTCAGCATTTTCCGGGTTTCTTTTCAAAACCGTCAAGTTAACGACGAATTCCGCGAGTTTGTCCGTTAGAAGATCCGTGGAGATGGCGAAAATGATCGAGCGCCCCGAGGAGAAGTTTTCTTCTTTTTCCGCGAGGCCTGAAAGAGGGTTGAACATCGAATCGACCGGGGTCACCTGCAAACCCACAGAGAAAAGTGGAGAATTGATATCGCGCAATTTTTTCGGGGAAATTCGAATTCCTTTGGAGTAAAATGTAAAATTTGACCTCGATATCAAAATCAAGGAATTTGAAGTTCGCGCTGGTGGGGATGAAGAACATCTGATTGAGTTTGGTCAGTCGAGGACCATTTATATAATGGACGAAAAATTCCATCAAGAACAGATACTGCGCGATGTCCTTGAAAGCTTCGTTGGGTTTTGGTTCCGGTTTCGATGCAGTTTCGTGTTTTTCTACGGGAAAAACGAACGTTTTATCGTCATAGAAAGTTCTCGCTTCGAAAAAGTGTGTATTCGGAATTTACTTGTTTTTTGCGAGACCATTTTGAAAATTTACTTGGAATTTTGATGTGGACAAGCAAATTGTCAAATTTTGACAATGACAGGAAACTGAATTTAGCCGCGTAACAAATTTCGACGAGGAAACAAGCATTTTTGACGCTCCAAATTCCGCTGCGAAGCAGCGAAACGTTTCGGTAAACCAACTAAATTGCCAAGTAAATCGGTCATTATGAACGACTGCGATCATAAACTTTTTCTTATCGAATTCCTCGTCGAAGACGTTAAAGTTCCGTCGGTGAGAATGATCGTGGACGAGGCTTTGCCTCTGAAAACTGTCGTTTCGTTTCAAGTACGTTTCTCTCTTTTCAAACATTCGCTCTCTAAATTCCTAAATTCCAAAAAAATGAACTCTAAAATAGCAGAAATCGACTGCAAAGTAAAATGTCGTTCGAAAAAATTCGACGTCTGCGAAGATTCAACATCGAACGTAATATTACAGATTTTAGATTTGCCATTGATAAATATCGAGCAGGAAGAGACGGTGGATGATTGTCTGTGTTTGAACGGCGACGCGATCATGTTCAAAAAAGGCAAATCCTGCCTGTTTGCTCTGCCATCGTACGTTTTACAAAAACCTTTGAACACATTTCCCGTCACGGTTTCCGTGAAGAAAATTATGCCTACTGACGTTCTCCCAGACGTTTACACTCTGGGTAAAAAGGTAAAACTCGGACAATTTTTCAGTGGCAAAAGAAAAAAAAGCCAAACGTTTCGTCGATAATTTTTTTTATTCAATAGAATATTTACGATTTACATTAATGAAAAATAAAATGGTTGACGAATCGAAGCCAATTTTTTATAACCTTTCAATTTTTGTTCTTTGAACGGTTTCCATTTTTTTATTAAACTGAATAAAATTTATCACACATTTGAACTTGACTTTACGATCGACACAATGAGCTGTAAACGAACTCTTCACGGTCGATACATCCGGAGATATGAGGCCTTAAATTATGACCTCAATAATAAGTTTCCAATTTTTTCCTCGCAACTGAGACATTATGCAAATTAGTATCGATAAATAATTAAGCGTTATATCAGGAGGATATTTCCCTCGGAAAAATGTGGGTTCGAACACTGTTGTATTGTTTTATTAATTTCGATTTTCGGTTTTTTTTCATTCAAGAACTCTGGTGATTGTTTGTATTTCACTTGAAATAAAAAAAATTAATTTCTTCGTGAAATAATGACAGATTAATGAGTTTGGATAAGATTTCTTTAAACAATTTTTTTCTTATCAAAAAGTCGCGCCGTTACAGAATCTCTCCAACCGACGAATAAAATAAAAACGATAAAAATAAATGACAGGAGTTTAAAACAAGTCGTTCATTTTGATTTAAAATCTAGAATTTCCTATCTAATTAAAATAAACAAGAGTTTACTGCACCATAACAAAAAAATACATTCGAATGGACATTTCAGGATATTCAAATTAAAGATTTGATAAATTCGACCTTGGCCGATTTGGAATCAGGTAAAGAAAACCCGAGCAAAGCAATAAAAGACTCGTTCCAACTCGAAACCGAAACTGGTTTAAAGGTAACACCCTACCCCAATTTTAATATCTGCATTTTTAACGTTTCATCGTTGCACCAGGTAGGCCACGTGACCGCATTCCTCCGAGTTTCTTGCTTCGGAAAAAAATTAATCACGCAGTTCCAATTATCCCGAAGAAACAAAACGTTCCTTTTCAAAGGGACAAACGAAAGCCCCGTTTTCCAGTGCGCGAAGGTAACTCCGGACACGGGCAAAGAAGTAAAATGCATTTGCAAACCTTGCGACGATTCGGAACGAAGGGATTTCGGGGTGGGTGAAAAAAAATCGTGCCTGGAACTGGGAAAAAGCTACAAAAATGTCAAGGCTTGTTGCTCGGAGAATTTCCAATTATGAATCGCGCATTCAAGTTTTTATGAGAAGCAAAAAACAAGGGACGAAGTTTACGAACGTAAGGGATTACAGGAAGAAGAAGAGGGTCGAGCATCTCATGTTCAATGTACAAGAAGCCTCTCAAGCAAGACCGAGAACCCAACGAAATATTCAGATTAATATTTAACTGCGGGCACAATGATTTCCCATTCTCCAAAGCAATAAAACCGAGCCAAAGAATCGTAAAATGCTTCAATTACTTTGGAGTGAAATTTCACTCCAAAATAGCGACACCCCACTGCGTTGGAGTGAAAAAATCACTCCGATCCGAGCAGCGGTCTTCACTCTTTCTGGGGTGAAATGTAGGGCAAAGCACAGCACGTTCTAGAAAAAAAATCCCCACGTTTCGTCATGGAAAAATTCGCGACTCATTCCCCCTTTAACGGGTGCGAAAAATGTAATGCGATCGGGTCATTAACCGGGAATTCGTGCGCCGACGCTCGGCGTCGTGTCCTTTATTCCGCGGCGCCGACGAGGGTGCACCGAACGACCCTTCGTAGGCCGATATTCCGGCGCCTGCGTGGCCCGTCCCGGCGACAGGACGGACAGATAATCGTGCGTAGTCGGCGCGTGACGAAGTGCGAGAATCACCGGTTTCATCTCCGAAGTACATAGATCATCGCCATGAACAATTCGCCTCAGAATTCTGAAGCTGCGGCGCAGCGCACCGATAACAGCGACGACGATGATTGGAGCGGCATCGTGGAATGCGTAAATTTGCATTTTCTGCCAGTTATTCTTATGTAACGTTCCGTTTGTCTTGGCCTTCAATGGCATTTATTATGTGCTCGACAGGCTGTTTTGGAGCGCGCGAAATCCGAGCGGTCTGCACGTGCCGAGGATCGCCGGAGACGAACCATTATCGTCGAGAAGAAAAATGGAACGTATGGTTTCACATTACAAGTACGCTGCAAATGTTTACGTTCTATGGTTCGAGCCCATTGCTTTTGGAGTGAAAATTGCACTCTAGAAAGAAATGGAGTTAAACAACGCGCTCTAATCAGAGTAGCGATATTTTCGCGCTTTCTGGGGTGACATTTCACCCTGAGGAATTTCAAAATGATTATCGTGTTTCTTTGTCTTCGCAGAGCTACGGGATCCATTACAAACGAGAGCAGGAGATAGAAATGGTAACGTACGTGGATTACGTCGAGTATGACGGTCCGGCTTTTAAAGCCGGGATGCGCGAAGGCGACGTGATCCTCTCGATAAACGGCCACGAAATGGACCGCGCGGATCACAAAACCCTCGTGAATTTCATTAAAAATTGCGACGCCAGGATGCGCATGGTCGTCTCTTTCGAAAATTGCGTGAAGAAGGTGAACACCCGAGTCTTTTCTTTAAATTTTCGAGTTTCGAGAGTTTCTCAAGGTTTTTCAATGCCTTTAAACCGCAGGTAGAGTTACACATGCGTTACATCGAATTACAACGAGCCTTGCAGTCGCGGTTAAGCGAACTCGACAGACTTTGCGAGCAGGAACGCTCAGTCCTCTTGGGTCGATGGAAAACCCATTCGCTGCCCGCGCGGAAACGAACACCGAGCGGGGTTGGCGCCGCTGATCAGCCCTCTCCATCTTCCAGCATCAATTCTGCCACTCAATGCTGCCGTCCCGCGGCGTCCACGGAACATTTACTTTTTTACAGCGTGGTAATTTCAAAACATGAACGATTTCCCTAGAAAAAGTCATCTGCAATTTTCTTGGGGTGAGATTCTTACTCCGAAAGAGCGATCGGCGCGAGATTTCGCTCTTTTGGAAGTGTGAAAAGATGCACTCTAAGAAATTGGAAGACTGCGAGTAAACAATTATTTTGAGCCGCGAAAATGCCGTGTCCTTTTCAGTACCCCGATGGGAGGTCATTTCTCATCCCCCGCAGCGCCGCGTGTTTGGTAGCGGTCGCTCCCCCTCGATCTCGCAGCGACCACCATCATTTCCTCTCGAAGAACGACGTGACTTCCGGACCGTCATCAAGACATAGTTACCACCAAGCCAATGGTAGCACCCAGACAAAATCCAAGAGCCACAAATCCGTGGCCCAACAAGCTTGCGAATCCGCTGGGATTTTGCGACCCAGCTCGAACAATCTCTGCGGCGCTTGCATTTCCAGTGCTACCAGGAGACGCGAGCAATCCGGGGACGCCGGAAGTTTGGACGCGTATGATTTAGCGAGCCCTTGCTGCGACCCCAATTGCGTCCCCAGTCGAAGACGAAGGGAGAAACAGAGGAAGGCTCGAAACGAGCAGCAACAAAAGCAACAGTATTCCCAGCAGCAACACGCCGCGCATAATTGTTCAAGGTCATCGGGGCATAGCTTGCATTCGGCCACCGGAAGTGAAGTTTCCACCGCGATCGGCAGCGTTGCTTCCTGCTCAACTTCTCTCAGCACGGACACGCTTTACTGGGACCCCAGCGGTCACCAAAGACCGCCTCAACAGGTTTGTTTGGAGGGAAAGTTTATGGTTTTAAAAAGAATCCAAAGATAATCCTGGGCATTTAATTATTTATCAATGATGAACTGAGGTTTTGAGCTGGTTCCTTCTGAGGCACTTCAGAACTCTTCCTAAAGACTTCCTGAAAGTGAATCTTTAGCTCTTTCGGATCGCGATTTTCTCCTTTCAGAATGAAAAACTCTATTCAGATCGTTGGTATCTTCAGTCTTTTGTATTGGGAATCTCACTCCAAAGCACGACTCGATGAATTGATCTTGTTTTCTTTGTTCGAAGTGCCTACAATACGCGAAGCCTAAATCATGGGACAATCTGACAACAAAAGCTTTCGGGGGGTACGGATTCGGGTACGGGTACCTGGACACAGCGACAATAAAGTCACAGGGGAGCGAAAGGTCGGGGAAAGGGTCTCACGGAAGGGCCAAAACGCCGACGGGATCGTCGACTCAGAGGAGAACGTCTTCTAGCGCGGGATATTCGAGCAGGCATTTTCAATCGAACAAATCGACGGACAATCTTCTGGTTCCGGTTGCGTACCAGGGCGAACTCGATGGCAGCGTGAGCTGCGAGTGCTTGGACGGGCATAATCCGAGGTTAAAATTAGTGGATATTATTTATCCCGTGAAAAACAGATTGGATCCGATCAGATCCAAAAATGCCCAATTTCCAGATCTGATCTGATCCAGCACCAGATCTGAACAGATCTGATGAGATCCAATCAGATCTGAACTGATTCAGCACCTGATCTGATCTGATCTGACCAGATCTGAACTGATTTAGCACCAGATCTTGATCAGGTCAGATCCAATTGGATCCAATCTGTTTTTCACGGGTTTTTAGAGTTAAATTTCACTCAATTTGTTGCGGAGTGAATTTCACTTTGAATCGCGAAAATCTTTTCTCGGAGTGTACGAGTAGGGTATACAATAGAAGTGCGATACGATATGGAATTTCGCGATAAGGATATTTTAATAAAGATTACAGTTGTAAACATAGAGTCTACAAGTCGATTACGGAATAGAGCTAAATAACATGTTTGAAGTCTAATTTTGTCGACTTGGTTAATGCGTAGAAATAATGTTGATTTTGCGCAACAATTCGATGTATAATTGTTTTTTATTCATAATACTACGAAAACATTTGACGTTTACGATATTTTCTGAAACTAAGGAAATAAGGCAGTTAAAACAAGATAACCGAATAAATTGAAAACGAATTACGAGCGAGTTAAACGAGTTAAAAATTCAATTCGCTATTTAGGATCGTTAAAACCGGGTTCAATGTGTTATAATCACAGCATTATTCGTAATTGAAATAACGATGCGATGTAAGAATTCGAAAATGTGGAGAAATGATGAAAAGTTGATTAATTTCGCAGGTTTATAACGGTGCAATTGGAGAAACATAAGAGATCGGATGCTGGGTACAGCAGCGATCGACATTCGAGGCATCGACGTTCTAGTCACTCGGAGAGCAAACTCAGAGGGATGAATAATTCCGAAGCTACGCGATTGTAATTTTTTTGTAACTCGTTGATTCAAGGATTAATACATTTTTGAGAGACTTATAAACCGTTATTCATTTGCCTATGCGTTAAATTACGATTCGAGTGATCTGGAATCACATTTTTTTTAAATTTAGTTTTTGAATGTTTGAATTTCGAATCCCGGTTTCCCGCCAGCGCGCGACTTTTAATGAAAACCCGCCTTGAACATCATTGGTGAAAATTGAGGTTATGTTCGATCACAAGCCGATTTAAACAGACGAAACATAAAAAACCATGTCAAAGCGGAAGCATAATATCGCGTATATTAAACCGGAGGAACCGAAATTTCTGCGGCTTCTGAAGGAGCAAGCGGGGTACAAAGAGGGCCCTACGGTTGATACGAAGGTACTTTTTTTATCGGTAAATCCTAAATCGAAAAAAGCGTTGCAATTTAATCCATTGCATTCCAGAGGGAAAATGTGCATGAAGATTTCGACGAAGACCGAGAAGATCGCGAAGAGGAACAACCGATTGTCGTGGTTTTGAAAAGCGGGGATTTATCCGCGGAAGAAGTCGCTGATATACAAAAGAAACAAGAAGAAGGTTTTCTCATCTTTCCGTTCCTGTCCAATCATTAAAAAATGAAAACATCAATTATTCCTTAAAATTATTTTCAGCCGAGGCAAACGCGCCAGCGGATTTGTCGAAGAGGATAATTTTCAACAAAACTCAAAAGTCGATCGAGAAAAGTCAAAAAGAACTAGAAAACCCATCACCGACGCATAAAAAAGCGAAAAAGGAGAAGCAAAAAAAAGTTGTTCTTTCCTTCGACGACGAAGAAGAGAACGAAGCGAGCTGATCGGACCAGTTTTATTTATTATAAAGCGAATTGTAAATAGCGACGTTGTAAATTACTTTCTGTAAATAAACGTAAATTTAATTTTTTTCACGAACAATTCGTGCGCGAGTAAAGAAGGTTTCGAGGGGTATTTACCAATTGGAACGAAAAGTCCCTAGATTCGAAAAAAAGATCGAACACTTTCCCAGTATCAAAACCCACAATGATCATTTCGATACTGAACAAAGTCCAACTTTGCGGAGAATCGAGAAGATCGAACTTCATTCTAATTTCATAACAATGATCATTTTAATAGTAACAAATAGTAGAAAATGATCTAGTTTCTTTAGTAAACTTCAAGGTCGGTACCATTGACTGCAAAAAAGTCACGTGACCCCGATAGCGCCACCTATAATTGTTGGTTTTCAGTGAAATTTTCAACAAACTCAGTGCAATTCGACTGACAAGTGTTTCAATCATTTCCGTGTACAAAAACCTGAAAGATAAATTGCAATTCAAAATTCCCGCTGCTGCTGCTCGAGCATCCTAAGGTGCGTTTCCATGTGTTGCGTGGAATCGTAGTGGCGTTTCTAATTGCAGAATCCGTAGAGACGAATGAGTGTCACTGTCCGTGTCAGTCAGTGTGTGAGTGTCGAGCGAGTGAGTACGGATCGTGAGACTTGACGTCGGGACCCAAATAAACAGCGTGTGTTCGCGAAGGATTTCGATGCGAGTACAGTCCTTCGTGTCGCGCGTCGGCGTTGCCTGGTGCTGTCGCGCGATCAAGTGAAAAGCCTGTCCGTGCGATAAATAAAAGCGCGCGTGTGTGTGCTTGGCGGGCGGGCGACTGTTCCGACAGTAAGTAAAGTCTGGGGTTGCACTCCGAGAGTAAAATGGCGACGCGCCCCGACCCATTATCTCGGCCCCCTCGATCGGGGCCGAACCGCGCGCAAAAATCGATCGATTTTCCTTGCCGAGTCGCTGGGGACCTGGAGTTGGCGGTGCTCTCCCCGTTGTGGATTTCACGGTAGCGGCTTCGAGTACCAGGGCCGTGAACAGCGTTCATGGTGCCCCAGCTGTTTTCCCCCTCCCCCTCTCCTCCTCTCTCGTCGAAAACATCGAAGAAATTGTTCGGTCTTGGTGAATTTAACTGTAGGTACAGGGGATTCGATGTCTTTGTTTATAAAGTAGAAAGGAATTAAATTTGCATCTTTTCATGTTTCCAAATTCCACGGTTTTATTATTTTCGAAAATGAAAACATTCGAGATTTGACACTTCGTTATTATTTCGGCGCGTCACGTGTTTCGAAAGCGCGATTTGACGAGTTCCATGGGACTTTGCAGCTGTCACGTAGAAGAGCGTTTTTTTAGCACGCGACGAAAAGCGCGAATCGATTTGTTTTTTGACATTCGTGATTCCTAACTTGAAGTCGGGAAAATTCGGGACGAAAGGTAATGAATGAAAATGTTTTATAATGAAGCTTTTTCGCGATTACATTTACGGACGAGAGAGGTTTTAATTATTAAAAAAGAAACAATGTGATGAAAAACTGAATTTTGATGAGAATTCGAGTTTTCATGATCGAGTGGTAATTCTCCGCGTTCTCCCGATTCGTTGGAGTACAAACTCGACAACGTGAATAATGCGATATCCCGCTGGTCCCGAGGAGTACTCGCGTTATAATAAAATGTTAATCGCAAAATGGCGGCGAGTCGTGCACATCGCGAGCCGAACTTCGAAAAAAACCTTCCCTGCCGAGAAGGAAGTTCGGTTCGTCTGCGGGGGCGTGCGATTCCCTCCCCCTTGCCTCCCCTTCGGCCCCGCGACTCTTTCGCAAACGTGCAACGTCGCTAATAATTCAAGTGCCGAATTGTCATTCGGCGGGAACATTCGAATCCCCGAAACTGGAAAAACCCCGTCTCCGTAATTAGCGTGAAATGGAAGGTCGCGTTATGTGTAACCAGATTCTATTTACATTCGTCGGGTCATTGGTTGACCTGATTTTCCATTGCAAAACGGAAAGCTTCTCTAGTTCATATTTCATTCGGGAGAAATGTGATTTCGGAGAAATCGCTACCCTCGAGTCGCTTTCCTTCGCGGGCGCACGGCCCTGGTTATGAATTTTTTAACGTTTTCTATTCTCGCGGAGCGCCATGACGCCCTCTATATCGCGCGCATTTCGGCGATCCTCCGGATTTCTACGGTGTCTAGATCCGCAGCCAGCCAATCGGGATCGAGGGGGGACGAAGAATAGGAAGTCGCGATTGGCCGGGGAGAAGCTCCTTTTCCTCATAGTTCCTATTTGCTATCTTTTTATTCCCCGTTCGCGGCAAGAGAATTCATGACCGATGAAAGTAGTACATGCTCGCTGTGTTTGGAGGGACGCAACGGGAAAGTCGAGGAAATCCCAGAGGCCGGAGCGGATTTCGCCGCGACGAAACCATTTCGAATTATTCGAAACGTTCGAAACTGTTGCTTTTTTTCGGCGGGAAATTTTAAACTTTTGAATTTTAAATTGGTTGCGAATCGGGTTTATTTTGGGAGGGATTCTTCGCGCTTTTCAAGGCCGTTTCTATTTTCAATTAAGACCTATTTGTTATCGACGTCCTCGACGGTGGTAATTATATTCTGCAGAGCGACACCTACGCAACGACACGCATTCGCACCGCAGGACGAAAGTGACGGTTGACGGTTAAGCACATGTGCCCTGTGGGTATTGTAGGCTTCAGCACATGTTCCTTCATCGATTTCCTTGTTTATCTCTCCTCTTGCTCTCGCTTCTCATCCGCTACCCCTATTGGTCGAAAATTTCGTACGAAATTTGTCAATCCCTTCGATTAACATCCGCCATTTTAATTTGGCTCGTAACCATTTTTTCGCGGGGAGAAATGGATTAAAAATATGAAAGTTGCGACCGATCGCGAATCGGAAATAAAGATGGCGATTGTGTTTTTCAAGTTTCAGAGTCGAGGATGCTCCCGAGTTCAATCGCGCTTTCGCGTATTCGAGCATGGTACGCGAAATTACGAACTTGTATGCGAGGGAACGCATTCTCGCTCTCATGTCGAGTTTTCGGGCTTTTTTCTTTGAAATTCTCGCGCGGGAATTTCGGATTTCTGGCGGGCGAATCGGTCTACCCGCCGAAATTTGAAAAATCAATCTGATATTACAGTTCTTTTTTTTCGATCTTCAGATCCGCGTTTGGAAAGTTGTTCGTGAAAAACGGCCGATTTCTTCTAGTTCGAGAAAAAGCGAATAATTTCGTTGATTTACTAGATGCGCTATCTGAAAACCGCAGGCCTGAGCTACTTTCTTCACAGTCTGATTAATTTCGCCGGAGAGCTTGGTCTTTCTTGATTAGTCGATTGAAATCGAGCAAAAAAAGGTTCGAAAATGTTCGATCGGATGAAAAACGTCCCGCTGCGACCCACCGGACTTTTTCCGCAACAGTTGAAAATTAGCCAGATCAATACCGCTTAAAAAGCCTCCGCGCGTGGTGGCAATTAAATCGCGAGCTTCGCGGATGTTAATGACTGGCGCAAATTCCGAATTGCGAAAAAAGGAGCGTAAAAAATAGTCTCTGCTTCCTTCGGCTCGGGTATCAGGCCCCCGATGCTGGTGGCAGTATGCGTCAGCAAACACGGACACGGCCGAGGGTACGTCGGCGTGTGCGTGAGCGCGCGCGCGCGCGCAAACCTTAGGTTGTAGGTTGCACGAGAAGGTTTTGAGGAGAGGCGCAAGAGCGTGAGAGAGAGTGAGACGCGTTCGGGCGACGGACGAACTTTGACGACGCGGCGCATTTCGCCCGAGGACGAGATTCGGGAAATAGCGAAATCCTCGAAGGGGAAACGACGGGGAAGTGTAGCGAAGTCGCGAAAGTCATCGGGGTGCTTCGGCGTCAAGAAAATCGCGATCGTCGCGGACTGTCCCCCCGCCCCCCTCGCGCCCCGTCCCGCGCCGAAGAACATAACCTCAAAATTGATGAGATTAGCGATCGCGAAGTTTTTGGCAAAGCGAAGCAAAAAGGTCAGAGTGCAATTTGAAACCTTCTGCGGCGGGCGCCATTTTGCATTTTTCAACTCTTCCGCGGAAAATACACATAACCTGAAAAACGTTCGTTTTCTGATTTTAAAGATACAGAACACATGGAAGGTACGCCCGGGGAGGCCCCGGTCAAGGAACCGACGCTGGACGCCGCTGACGACGCTCTCGAAGGTGAGGATTCGAGAATAAGAAAAAAACACGGTTTTTTGGTTCTCGATCTTTTTGGCGCGAATTTTAAAAATTCGAAATTTTGATATCCTGATTTTTTAATTCTCTTTTTTTTCGAAATTTGAAAAACAATTTTTTTAAATGTCATCCAAAAATTCACTAAATTCAAAAATTATTCTGGCAGATGCAGTTATTGCTAATGGCGTGAACGGAAATTATGACGTGGACAGCGATGAAATGCCAGAGGCAAGCAAAGAGTCGGTGGCGGAGCTTCCGGAGGAATTCAACAAGCAGGACTCCGAGGTAGAGGAAATGGAGATGGAAAGGGATGTTGTCTCGGAGTCGGAAACTAAAGATGAAGAAAAAGAAGTCTCGGACCATGAGAAGCTGGTCGAAGACGAAGCAAAGGACGAAATAGAGACGATGGATATCGACCAAGAGAGCAACACATCCGTTATTGAATGTCTCGATGGTGGTCAATCTGACAGGGAAGATCTTTTCGAGGAAGACAAATCCGATGACGAAGAAGAGCCAAAAATAGAAGACTGGGTAGGAATGAAGAAGCCTATTTGAATTGTCTTTTAAATTTTGGAAAACACCAACTAAGAAATTATATTTGTTTTAGCAATCAAGTCCAAAGTCGTTGGAACCTGTTGAGGACTTAAACGAGAGCATTGAGGTCATAGAAAATTCGTCCCCGTTGAAGATTATCGAGGAAAATGGTTCCTGCGACAGTCCTGAGATCGAGGAGATCATGTCGGATGAGCAGCGTGCTTCAAATTCAGCTTCACCCTCAAACAAGGAGACGACGCCGAAGAAGAAGGCGCGGAAAACGATCGACCTAAGTAATATCACACCAAGGCGAAGCTCGCGGAATATTAAACGCACGAGTTATATAGAAAAGGAACTGGAGGAAGAAGATGCTGGCCCTCATCACGACATCGACGATGGCTCGGATATCGAGGAAATCAAGCTCGAAGATCCTCTTGCCGTCGACAACAAGGACAAGGAAAACTCCAAGTTTAAATTTTTGAAGAATAACAAGACGACAATCGTGGTCAACGATACAAAAAGGCTCGTGGAAATTGCAGCGGGAAGTAAAAGTAGTATGAAGGGCGGCAAAAAAGTAAATTCATTATTCTCACTTTCAAATGAGTTTTGTAGGATCGAATTGTAAGAAGGAAATCTTTTTTTTAGGAACCAACGCTTGTAATCATTGACACAAATTCGATTTTGTCGGGCCGTGGCGGTATCCCCATGAGCAGCTCGACAAAGTCTCAATCAGCTTTAACTTCAGGAGCATTCTCGATGTTGCCGATGGGAACTACACAGACGATATACCCAAACATGCGCACGACGATCACACCTGTTCCCATGAGCTCGAAAAGCGTCCAGCTCAATTCCAAAACTACTGTCACGCCGGTACAGCCTGCAACACCCATACTACCTACACTCACGGATGACATGTTTGTCGTTGAGGCACCTTCGTTCATTGTACCCTACGTTTATGAGAAGCCGCCGATCAAGCCGCTTCGAGAATTTGTCACCAAGTTAGATAAATGTATCCAGGAACGGAACGAGGAAGACAGAAAACGAGAAGAGGCTGAAGAAGCCGAGGAGAAAGAAAAAGAAAAAGATAACGAAGACGACGACAAAAAAAGCGAGGTATTTTGGCACTGAAGATCTTTTTTCGCCGGTTTTAGTTTCCAAGTTCTCATTCTTTTGATCCTTTTTCAGCCGGATATATCGGACTCGAAATCCGAACCCATAGAGAAGCCCGAGGAACGCCC
>JABFQM010002556.1:0-14706 GCA_022816865.1 Zelostemma sp. ZL-2020 | reverse complement strand
TTCAGTGGCTTATTTTTTTTCGTGAAGAAGAAGATGTCGCTAAATAAATTATACTGGCATATTAAATGTAATTAATGACGTTGCGTTATAAATATTTTTTCTAATTCACCCTTGCATTAAAGTATCGATCCACCTTAACAAGATGGAATATTGATTAAAAAAAGCAATAAAAAGCAGCAGTTTCCCATTGTTTTGTTTAAAAAAAGAGTAATCAAAAATCTGTAAATCTTCAGCGTGTTTTAGCGATAAAAAGGCTCGCAATATTTTACGGGAAAAAGTAATTTAGCGCCGTGGAGTTGCGCGCGTGTCTGTTTTCGATGCTTTTAGAACGATTCGAATCCACTTTATCGGCTGTTCGAAGTGCGGTATTACAGATCCATGCAATGTAGTTCGAGAACATGAGATAGAGGCTTCGCCAGGAATTCGAAATTAGTCCTCCGCCTCTTTATCTTGCTCTCCGTTCTCTTCTTCTCCGTCTTCTTTCCATCTTATTTCCGCCTTTCGTATAATTCCATCTCGCTTTTACCGTCGACATTTCCGCGAAACGGACAAATGGCCTGTGGCAACGAAAGAGGATTCAGCTCGGAATATACACCCGGCACGTTCCACGAATCATCCCCGAAGGACGCAACGACTGCAGCTTCGGCTCATCGACCGATTACTTTTTCGTAAGAAGAATTTTCTCCCTGTAAGCAACGCCGGAGTTAAAATTCAGAAATACTGCCGAGATTTCGCGGCACTCCATCATTTTTCTTCGGTAAATCTTAAACTTCGAAACTTTTAATCCAGTTTTATACCACTTTTTACCAGCGAGTTCTGCGTTCGCATCGTTTTTTCGAAGCGAGATTTTAACGGAATTAAAATGTTTGCAAATTAAACCTGATTACGTCGTGTTAATCCAAGCCAAAGGGACGTAAATTAGACATTTATTCATGAGAGAGAGATCCCGACGAAAATCGAGTATCTTCTTCTTTTCATTCCGTCGCGAATAATTTTCGCTTTGAGGACAAGGTACTTTTCAAAGTCTTCATTCACTTCCTTTCAAGGATATAATCACTACGAAAAACAGGTGTCCTCGAAAGATGGAGAGCAACTCGAATCAATATTCCTTTCGGTAGTGGAATCAACGACAAGATTTTAAATGTAAAACATGCTAGATATAAACCCGAGTGATTTTAATCACTCGAGAGAGAAGGTAATGGTTCTCACGGAAGAAACAAGTCCGAAATTAGCATAATGTTGTGACAAGATGACGAAGATCGTCGAAGACGTTGCTTTTTTTATCTCGTTAACATCTATTTAAACGATGTAAAGGAAGGTAAGCCCGGCGTTCTTTCATAAAGCGCCAAACGACTTTATTCTGGACGGAGTAAGAAGGCAAAGAAGAAAAAAAGGTAGAACAAACATGAGAACAAATCTATGGAATCCTGTCGCAACATCCGCTACCTGAAGCCCCGGAGGCTGTCGGTGGTTGCACAGTACGGCGAAAAAACGAGGAAACAAAAGACCGATAGACGAATGTTTGGTCGCAGCGGGGGGATCTTGTCTCGACGGTCTCAACCTGCCGAAATTCCAGAACTGTACCGGGTGTCGCCGAGAGCCCGAGAATTCCAATCGTGACATATTCACGGATTCACCAATTTCACTGCGGACTAAATCGATTTCTAATCATCTTTTTTCTCTGCGAGTCATACTTTCACGGGAATTATGCTTCGACTGGAAAAGTTATTTCAATGTTATACAAATTCAAGCATTTTTTTTTCTACCTTAAATGCAGATTTGAATACAAAACGAAATGCTATTCAATAGTACGAGTATCGAACTACGCATTTTGATTTTCTTGTTGAAATAGATTGAAAAATGGGCGAGATACAGCATTTCTAAGGAATTTTTTTGTTTTTCGGTGCACACGATAACTTGAGATCCTTTTATCTAAAAAATACGGTGAAAGGATTCTGTTAGGAGACATCGACATCTGCTGAATGAACGAAGGATTTTTCTTTCCGATAAAAACTTTTGATTTCATGAAGAAAAAACAAGAATTTTGAGAAGCAAAAAAAGTGACTTTTCAGTTTTTCCACTTCCGTTTTCGTAAAAATTGGAATTTTAGAAAAACCTTTGTTCATTCAGCAGATGTTGGCGTCTACTAACAAAATCCTTTTACTCGTATTTTTCAGATGAGAAGATCTCAAGTTATCATGTGCACCGAAAAAAAAAAATTTTCGGAGATTTGCTGTATCTCGCCCTTTTTTAAATCTATTTTAACCAAAAAATTGAAATAAGTAGTTAGATACTTGTACTATTAAATGACATTTCGTTTTGTATTCAAATATTAATTTTAAGTACAAAAAAAAATTCTTGAATTTTGGCATGTAACCCCTTAAAATTGGAAAAAATATTTATAATGCAACATAATTTATTAAACAATATCTTCTTCTTCACGAAAAAAAATACGCGGGTGAAAAAAATGTACAAAAATGCTCGTAACGAACAATTGGAAATTTTAACAGTTTTTTTAAAGAACAATTTTTATTTTAGCTAATTTGCATGTTCGCTTATTTTATTGTTCACAGGACTATTTACAACAACTTGACCGTGGCGTTTCAAAAAATATTAATTTGCCAAAAAGATACATGCATTTGTTCAATAAGTCGATCAAAAATTCTTTAAACAAATGCATGTAACTTTTTGGCAAACGAATATTTTTCAAAACGCCACGGTCAAGTTGTTGCAAATAGTCCTGTGAACAATATAATTGACCAAACAGAAATAAAAATTGTTCGTTACGAGCATTTTCGTACAATTTTTTCACTCGCGTATTTTTTTCGTGAAGAAGAAGATATTGATTACTGAATCATGTTGGATTGCGAGCATTGAAAAGTATAAAAATTCGAATCCCCCAGAACTACAATACTCTGCAATTCCAAAAAGCTGTAAAATTATCGTATTTTGATTGAAAGTTCATGAATATTCACAAGAATAAAATTCAAAGCGCGCTCATCGCCAGTCTTTTCAATATTCATGCCCAAAACTTGATATCTCAAAGACTCGGAAGACTCCCCGAGTATTTATTTACAGTTTCTGATACTTGAAATATAAATTCACAACCCCGAAAGCTCAAGTTCCCAAGACTCTGCCAGCTTCGGAATAATTCCCCAGATTTTCTTCAAGACGCGCGATACAACTGCAGTTCCAAACTAAAACCCAGAAGAAAATACGTTCCCCCAAGGCGGGAAATGAAAGAGTCGAATTGGCTCGCAAAGTGGGCGTATTAGGAGAATGACGGGTCGTTATTGTCAACCGACAATCAAGTTCCGTCGCAGTTGACGTACAGTTTATTCCGGGCTGACTTACGGAATTTGATCACGTGTGCCGGGTGTCGGAACGACAGGTGCTGTCTGCATACAAAACGTTCGCGTTTCGTAGTACAGCGACCGTATAGTCATGAGCCATTATTACCTGTCCTTTGAAAACAAACTGTCGCCGTCCTATTTATGAACATACGCGCGGGCTTCTTTCATTTCCGTTCGGTGAGACTTTTGTCTCCCTCGCATTTCACAGCGCGCTTTCATTATTTTTCCGCCCTCGCGCGTCTTTTCTCCAAAAGGAACTGCTCTTCCCTTCGAAGAGAATATTCGCCGGAATAATTAATTAAGCGAGAGCGTTAATAACGGCGATCAATCCGCGTTGCTTGCCAAGTGTAAACACCAGATATTTGCCGCTCCCGCAATGTTTGTGCAAAGAGGGAGAGGGGACGCAGTGTCGCTGATGCAGTCAGATGTGAAATAATATTGCGGTCGCTGCAAATGATGCACTGCTGTACACAGCTCCCTCTCCGAGCTCCGAGCGTCAGTTCAAACGTCGCGATTCTACGACCGCGAGGTCTTTTATGTGAAAGGGCAAAGAGCCCTGCACTCGCTGCTACTGAAATTGCTGGCAATTTCGCGTGACAAAAGTCCCGGAAACTTATTGGGGGGACAAATCCTGGCCCTGCGGAAAATGGACTGCAGCAACAACCTTTTTTTGCACTGTTCACATTTACTTCTTCGAATCTTCGGGATAGTTTAATTGTTTTTCCATCAAATCCACAGCAAAATTTGACATTTCGGTACATTTCGATGTGTTTTGATGCACCTCGAAAAACAGTTCTCGGATCGATCGATCGTTATTGGATTCCGCCATTTCGAAGGAGTCGATAAAGCAAAATTGCAAGCTTTTATTGGCAGGGGGAGCGGTAATGAAGTTATAATGGGCAATTTGAGAGGCAGTTTGCTCTGGCGCCTGTTGCGGCTAATTGCCGTTTTGGAAAAAGTTCAATTGTTCCGAAATATATGCATTTGATAATCGCACCGAGAGCTTTGCAGATTACGACCCGACACGGAATCGATCGTTAATTTTTTACGATCCACCAGGATAAGAAGTATTTTCATGGCTCTTCATTCTCGCAATCCTAAAAGTAGTACAAGCAGCGACATGTTCGATCTTTCAAAGTGAAACGTCAGCGCAACAGATTTATCATGCAATAAAAAATTTGCCACCGGCAATTAATTATTTCAAAAAATCCGATCATTCAATTTTCCATTGCAGAAAGTTCTGCACTTTGTAGGGAATGAATTCCAAACGGAATCATTGATAAAGCATTGGCGGCGTTCCTCAAAAAGTTGCTTTTAACATGTGAATAAATAAAGCTTTCCTCGGATCGGCCACGGCAAAAAACTCGAATACGTAATGAAAGCGCGAAAAAATGTGTAATCGAATCTCTGCGGCTGCAATTTTTCCGTTATGGGAGCGGGGAATGCAAATTTTTTCGCCGAGCGTTCGTCATTGTCCGATGGCGAGAAGGACTACGTCAGGTGTGAAACTTCGGAATTACATCAAATGAGTTTTGGCGTCGACGATATCCCACGAGGGAGAGGTTGAGCTCGACCAAGTGCATCGGGCTTTTCACACGCGGAAATAATACCCGAATGGATATATACTATCGAACCGTCTCTCTCGTAAAAGCTCGATGGGTGTACGGAGGACGAGTGAAAAGTTTACTTATGCAATGCAAATCCTCCGCGGTTCTATTTCATCGGCGTTCTCATCAGCTGAATTAGTTGCGTCTTGTAAAGTCGAGGTACTTTCGAAATTCAATTTCCTCTCCCATGGAATTCGATGCAATATCGCGCAATAAAAAACAGCGCAACGAAATATCATTCAGATAGCGAAATTTTTATTAAAAAATACTCGAATGCAGAGGAATCATGCACGTTTAATACTTAACAAATCGTCATTTTTTCAATGTGAACAAAAATCAAGTCTTAAAAACAGAGCCGAGTTTCCCGTATCGATTTGTGAGAGTATTTAAAGTCTTGATCTTAATTAATGAGAAGCGGAAAAGAATCGATGGCCATCGAGAAACAAAAGAGCGAGATAACAAGACCCGGCGTATAATTGCGATCCAATTTCCCTGGATTAATCGACTGCTTTTTGTATTTTAGTGGAATCGTAATTTACCAGGCTGCGTTTGATTAATTAGTACGATTTTCGGCGCTTCGAGAGCTTCCTTTTCTTGCTTTACATTCATCCACAGTGACAATTTAATTTCGCGTTCAGCTTTATTGTCATTTACTCGCATTATTTTTTACATCGTCGCAGACCATGAACGTCCTTGATGAATTCGATGAAGCGTACGGCGAATGGATTGAACAACGGCCATCGCAAGTTTCCGCAAAGCAAAGTCAGTTAATAAATGTTCGCTCAGCGCGGCGTAACTTGTAATTCAAAGGCCACCACTACATCTTCATCCGAAACTTGTGCATCTGTTCATATTTATCCCTACGGCTAACGGCGAAGTTTGTACAGTGACTTGTTTGTACAAGTTTGAAAATATTTATAAACGATGATGAGAGATCGTGGGAGTAATTTGTATCGCCGGCTGATTCATCTCCCCAGACCAATTAATAGTTCCAATCAACTTCGAACTTTATTATTAAACATGGCGAGGAAATGCTTTTTCGGTGTTTAGATAAAAGCGTTTTGTTGTAAGGCCAATTTTTTACGTTACCGTGTAAATTTGTGTCAACATTAATTTACCAGGATCTCCACTCGAACTCAGAAACTCGTGCCAAGTAATACAAAAAGACGCTGTCGATAAAAACGTTACTTTCAACAATTTCCTTTCCGAAACAATATTCGCGATTTTGGCTTTTGAAACATTACATCGCCGACCTCATTTCGCCGGGGTTTTCCACTTTTTTCGTTTCTTGCTCTCGAAGGTTTTCCTTTTCGCGCTGAACAACATTGCGTTCCGCTTTTCCGCGGACATGAATATTTTGTACTTTTGCTTTTGGCGCTTCGTAAAAGAAAGGAATATTACGTTTCGTGTGAAAGAAAATTTATATGGGATTTGAGGAATGATATGAAAGCTCGAATAAATTTCGGAAAATGCGGAAGTCAGGCCGATCTCATTACAAAGTTTCTTTTCGCCCGGTAACAAATGCCCGCGAAGCATTTTTGGAAGGATTCCCGGCGACTCGGCAGAATCTTACTTTCTCGTCACCTTTTCGGCAGATTATTACGCGTGGAGATAAATGTAGGTACTCGCTCGCGCGAATAATCAATATCCCGATGAAGACTCGCTGACTGCGACCAAGTTTGGCCTTCGCAACGTACGAATGAGATCGAAAATCGATGGCTTTTATTCGCGCGATATTGCCGGGGTACCATCCATCATTCCCGTCTCGAGATTATTTCCAGCAGCGGTGGCATTCTGCTCCTTATTCCTGGAACCAATCAGCCTGCTATGATTCCCTTGGAGAAAGAGAGAAAGAGAGATAGACTTGCGCCGCTCGCATTTCGCAGACTCGCCTCGAAAATGACGTAACAATGAGAAAGCCCGGGGCAAAAACTCGAAGAAGCGAAAGCTGAAATACATTTAATTAACCTTCCGCGTTGCAGTCTGTTCCATTTTTCATCTCCATCCGCTTTTCCCGCGGTATCTCGCTTTTTCGCGGATTTTGGAAGCTGCGATCGAACGTTCGATTTCGAACATAAATCTTCTTTATTTATGCTTTTAACTGGAGATTTAAAAGATCGAATTTCACGAAAAAATGAAAACTGTTTGGGCATTATGAGAAAGTTGATACGCGAATGATCTTGAGGCGCACAAAGGCGAAAGATAATCGTCTCCGATGAGAAAGATGGATGAGGTTGGTTTAGCCGGGGGTTAAAGGAGGACGAAAAAAATTCGGTATTGGAGGACTAACAAGGGATGCCGTGGGGCAGGTAGACCAATTTGTGGCAAAGCCATCATTGCACCGTTCGACAGCGGGAAGGGCCAATCAATTTTTTTGCGAGCTTCTTTTTTCCCCGCCGACTTGTCTTTCGTATAAATCAGAGTTACGTTTGGCTTTTTCGCTGCCTTCGCACGTCCATTCTTAATGGGGGTCGCTTGTCTAAGAAAATCGAAAAAGACCGGTGAGTTTGGCTTCGAAAAAGTCAGCTGTATGCGTTATTATTAGCGTTATAATTGGATTAATGCGAAGCTTGTGGAAATGAAAGAAAATCCGTTTCTAGCGAGCATCATCATAATAAGTCGTGATTGAAAGAAATATTCTGGAAACATCAATGGGAGAATGAAAGATTGTCAGTTTTGAAACATCGCTGCAATTACGCGATGGCTGTTATTGTACAAGAGGGTGAATTGATGGTAATTTTCCGCGTGATTAGTAAAGCGAATTATGCCGGAGCTTCGCGTCGCCGCAACATACGTAATTTCTAGCTACGAGAAACATCGGTTCAACAGCCAAGGAATCGAGTTGTGTGGTTATTCGATTAATCGCTTTTCATCCACTGGCAGCGAAACAAAGGAGCTTAAAGGATTGCGTGCCCAAAAAAACGAGTTTTCCTCCCCGGCATATTGTATTTTTGGCGATGATTATACCAGAATAAATTGCTCGCATTCATCGGGATCGTGCTGAGCTGATTTTTAGCAAAAAAATCAGCATCAATATGAGTATTATTATACGACGTTACACAGGAAGCGGTGTTCCGGCATCGACATCCGGCGTCTTTTATTAGATGGAAACCATACACTCAACGGAATCATCGGTAATTCATAATTCGCCCCTTCCTTTCTTTCCCTACAAAATTAATGAAGATCCTGATTAAATATCTTTCCAGCAACGCAATTACCGCACACTTAATTTCAATTTTTATCCCCGTAATTCAATTTCGCGCGAGCATTTTGTAAAATGCATTTCGCGTCACTGCTAATTAATTTCCGAAATAATAAATATGCATTTTCGAGTCCGTAACGCGATAGGGTTCGGAAATATTTCATTCGGGCGTGGAGTGATCAAAAGTTCTTTCACGGTATCAGTTTCAAAATTCATACCCAACTGCGCTTCACATCTGGCCTCACTTTTCGCGGGTTATCCCGTTGCCATAATCTGCAACTTAATACCCCGCTCACGACTGCTCGCACTCGATTCTTATCACCACGATATATTGCCGCTGGGAACAATATAACCCTCCGCGATTGTTAGATGACTTTGCCCTCGAGTTAAGATCGATTTCCGTTATTTTACGAGGTAGTTTTGAATCAGCGAAGCGTGCTTTTTCATCCAAGTATACGCTCATTAGTGAAAACCTTTTGTTGCCGTTTCCACATTTATTGAGAATTCGAGAGAAATGCTCGTTTCCGCCGAGTCTTTTTTTTCGCTTTCCTATCGATGAGAATCGAGCGCAGGAAAACAGTAGATTAAAATGAAACATTTTGTGTACTCTACGGAAAGAGTCGATGGGTTTCTACTTCCCGGTGTCAGGAAGGGTTAAAGCACAAAGCAACAGGCTTCTCTCTAGCCTTAAATTCCAACGCGCAATTTAAGTTTCAAAGGTATTCCTCCGTGAATACTTTTACACTTAAGCAGCGTTGGCTCGTTGATCAGCAAAGCACAAAAGTGAAAAGAAAAGTAATTCCACCGAGCTTTTTGTATCGTTTTTCGAGCGCCTCATTAATCAAGAAATCGCGTGGATTAATCAGAGAATCACTGGAACACAATCCCTCATTTTCATCGAGTTTATGCATCGTATCGCTTTTCGAAGAAAAAACATACAAAACAAGCCTCGAATAATTTTCCATTGTTCGCTCGAACGGCGCGATAAATTTTTCCAAAGGAACGAATTTATGGTTTATTGAGGGGGGTCCACAATTGTTACGTCGAATATAATTCCTTCCAACTGTTTTGCAATTCAAATTTATTTGAGCATGAAATATATTCCATTCCGCGCAACGTTTCGTACATTATTATTGCTTCGATACATATGAAAAGAGTACAGAATTTTTCAAATACACCCACAAAAAAACAAGACTCAAAAGCGACCGCGTAGTTCTCTCTCAAATGCGGAAAAACCGGAACATGATCCCGATTTCAGCTCCTGATACGGTGAAAAATATTCAACCATTTTTTGCTGCGTTTCGCAAGGGAGGACGCGAGATGTGATTAAAGACTTTCCCGATTCGCCGCGTATGCATCCAACCGAGTCCTCTGATCCCTCATACTGTCACATCGTTCGCGTCTCTCTCTCTCTTTTTACCTCCGCATATACATTTTTTGAAGAGCGAGTCCTCGCATCCTCTCAACACGCCCGATTCTTTCTCTTTTCCTTTAACCAGCCGCTCTCTTTCCGCTGGCTTCTCACGCTGCTTTCAAGCATCCCCGTGGAAAAAGAACGAGCCCGGAGCTTTGGCGCTTCTAATGGAGCCTGTTATCGCGTTACCCGGGGCTGCTTCGGGGGCGGCGCAAAGCTCATAGGTGCATACGTGATTCGAAAGTTACTCGGAAGCGCGACACGTCAAAGGGGGAGAGGAAGACAGGGAACGACCGCAAAAAGGATCGTGCCGAGCTGCGGCCAAACTTCGGGACCATGAGACCCGATGACCGGCGCTACCCCCGCAACTCATCATGAATTTCGTTTCAGCACTTCCCGAGATAAAAAGTTTTCTTCCCGGTTCGCGCTGAATAACTTGGAAGTAGGCTACGAAATTTGAAATATATGCTCTCTGCTCTCCGGGTAAAATACATTTCATTCGAGAGGACTTGAATCACGGTAAAAAAGTAACGTCTTCAAAGTTGCCGCGAACATGGAGAACATGTTAAGGTACTTCCGGTATGTTTTATAATGTACTCCCGAAGAAAACAACAACGTCTTCCAAAGTAAATAACCCGGAGGCCAATTACCGTGTAATTAATGTTTGGACGGAAAATATTTGAGCTCGAATTTGAGGCTCTTTTGCGTACTAGGGACAAATACGGAACCGTAAGTTCTGTGAACGATGATGTGGCTTGAGAGCAGTCGCGAGTTCTCCCACTGATGGAGATGTCTATGCGAAGATATCGCGACGAGCTATATAACTTTATTACGTGACAAAGTGAATTACTAAGATTGACATAACTTTTGAACTGTTATATTGCTACGGAAAGCGCGCGGAGAATGCGACTTCTTCTCGTCAAAGAAGTCGTAAAATTTAACAAAGGCACTCGAGGAAAGAACCCGGAGATTATTCGATTGATTTCAGAAAAGTGGACGATGGAGACACATTTTCGCCAGCAAAGGCAGAAATCTTACAAGTTTTTTAATGACAAATCAATCGTTTTATCGCAATTTCGGATACTCAATTATTTACTCATTAGTTTCTTCGTTCCCTGATTTCCATAATTTTCGGAACCCAACGAAGAACAATCCGCTACTTCCGGGAACGATACAAAGTCGAATTTAATTAAACTTGTTTACCCGTCAGAGCATGCAAAAAAGCTTGCATTGAAAACCCTCACGGGACAGCGAATCCTCTTCATTTCAGAGACTTGACGAAATTCCTTTGTTCTCGCGATTTCTTATCTACGTCCCGGCGAAAAAGCACCGGGTCCGTGGTTCGCGATATCGTTACGGAGCCGACGCGTGCATTTTGCTTCTCAAAGGATCACGGCGTGCCACTTTTCGAGGAATATGGGCCGAGGGAAAAAAGAGTGAAAAAAGAAAGGAAAAAGGAAAGGACCAATGGATAATGGCCGGTTAGGCCGTTCCCGGACTCGCCGCTTTTTACCCTCTTTCTTTTTCGCGTATGCCAATTTTCGCTCCCTTCTTTTTCTTCGTTCCTTTGAGTTAACTTACACACACGCGCCGATGCTGACTCCGCAGCATTCATACTCGAAATGGACTCTATTTTTCTTGTTTTTCTCGCCTCCCGGGGCTATTAGGAAGGTGTTGGCCGAGGGAGTGCTGTATATCCGGGCTTTTTCAACTTAAATCGTATTTTATTAAGGCGCCTTTCTTTTCCCCGCGGCCCGTGCGTTTTTCCAAGTGAATACGATCGAAAAGTTCATCAACTACGCTTGCGAACCGACAAACGAGACCGCGATAACTCGTATCGAGTAATGGAACGTCATCAACGAGAAAACTTCGGACAGTTCATTAATCCGTCAGTTTGATTTGCCAGGCGCGCATTGATTTCTCTCGTCGCTTAAAGATCGTATCAATATTTAAAAGGGCATTACAGGAAACGGAAAGCTGTAACACATAAGTGAATTCCCCTATCAAAATCCTTTTGTGTCCCTAGATTTCCATGCGCGTTTATATTCATGAGCCAAAGGTCTTGCTCCCTCGTCCTTTTTTTCCATCAAAGACTACCCTGAAGAGGTTTGGGAAAAGAACTCGACGAGAGAACTCGCACCTCGTCCCACATTCGCGTGTGTACGTGTGTGTACGTCTCCCGAGACAAAAGTTAAGTCGAAGAAAAAAAAGTAATACGAGAAAGGAAGAAAAATGGATGCAAAGCGAGAAAGACGGGGAAAAAAGAAAAGGAAAGGACGGTTCGTCTGCGGGATCTTTGGTGCCTGCGGCCGTGCAATTTCACGACTCGCTCCTCCTCTTCCCCCGGCAATTACCGGCCGGAATAATATCGGGTCGCGTGCGATCCTCTTTTTCGTGTCTCTGCCACACCTTCATCGCGAATTCTCGACGAAAGGCAACGTCCAATTACAAATGCCCCGGCTCGATCACGGAATTATTCTTCAATTTTGCCTTTACCGTAACAAGTTAACTTTAACAATTAAAAGTTGACGGGAATACGAGCATTTTTTCTTTAGACTTTGCATTAAACCGCGGAAGATGAAACGAGATCGAAAAACATTTCCAAAACATCTTGAATGAAGATATTCGAGAAGTTAATCTTTCAAAGATTTTGTTTTCTTTGGGGCGCGATCCAAGTTATTGTTCGGTCGAGAATTTCGCGGTTCAATAGCTCTGGGAGCGATTTCCGTTCTTGCAGTTCGCTTCGGATAATGCGGAGCTCGACTAACTAAAATTCAGCACATTTCTCCGAGCGGGAACAGGTAACGAGCCGGCCTCGACCGCTCGCACGTCCCGCGTTACTTTAATTTCTCCCCTGTCCCGAAGAAGAAGAAAAAACTTGACTGCTGTCTTATCAGAGAAAGAATTAAATGCGCGGAAAAGTGACAAAAATGAAAGCAATTCCGTAAAAACCAGGACGTCAACGTCCAAAGCCTGCGAGGGATTAAACCGTGCTTTCTTTTCCGACTTCCAATTATATTATTACTTTTATTTTCGTCCTCGCGAAACAGCTTTTCCATAACGATTAATTCCTTTCGCTGCGACCCAACAAAAACACGAGGAAACGAAGAAATAGAAGTCGGAAGTTTATGTAATTCGAAGGGAAAAAGTACCAGATTCGGACTATCGCGGAAGAAGAGAGACGCTCGTAATCGCGGGAAAGTTTTGTATGAGGTCGCTCGCTGTATACGCCGAGCACTTATTCCAAGCCGCGATAATGCCCAAGGCGCCAAAGTGTCTGGAGCCTGCACTGGGAACGGTACTCCCTGATATTAAATTATCCGGTGAGAAATGACTTTGCATTTCCAGACCCCCCGAGATGATAAAACTTTTTATGCCGTGGGACCTCGTGGACCGTTTATTTGTTCCGCCGTGTCTCGTCACGCTGACGTTCCACGTTTCTACGAGTGTGAGTTTCATTCCCAAAGAGTGAAAGTTTCACTCTTTCATTCATCCCACCGCCAAAGCAAGAATGAATCGAAGAAAATATTGACTGTATATTAAATCCTTGATTGGCAATTTTTAAATCGTTTGTAATTTCTGCGATATTCGAGGGCGCTTGTTGTCTTCGAACTGGAAAATTCATTTCAATCGGATTGACGTTGATTTCACTTTTTCGGAGTGAAATTAACTCCAAGAACACACACATGTGCAAGAAGGTACTAATAGCGTTCAGGATTTCGTACGTCATGCCTCGTTCGCGGTGATACGCTCGATTAATTGCCGTGAAATTGCATTTCGAAACAAAGCGTCTTGTCGCAGTCGCGATTCCAAGATTCCCATTTGATTTAATGATTTTGGGCCAATTACATCGATCAATCGTGATTGAATATCAGCCCAATTGTAAACGGAATCAGATGCTTTTACAAATTTCATCTCAATTTCCGAACTCCGGTGATTTATATTTACTTTTTCAATCATTTGTTTATCCATTCGTTATATCTCATTCTATTTTGTCCCTTTGATTCATTTCCCAATTCAATGTTCAGTTTGATTAATATTTAATTGAAATTCAAACGCACAAAGAGTTACAATCCAATTTTAATCAAATGAAATCAAATATTGATACATAAGTTTTCGATAACTTTCACCCACGCAATTTTTCATTGCGAATTCCTCAATTCACGTTGAATAATCGCCATTATCAACGTTCATTCGCGAATTGGATCTTACCGAGTGCATAAATATTGATCAGTCGGAATACAAACACACGCGAAGAAAATTAACCGCTACGACAATTACCCTAATTGACTGCAACACGATAAAAATTGCTCTGAAATAAAATAAAGCGATTACGATGATTGGAAAATGGCGTTGCGAGGGACTTGAATAAATTCGGGCCGGCAGGTGCGATGTATCAAGGCTGGAGCGAGGAACCGGCTAGCTCAGGTAGATTTTGCAAGGTACAACTGTAATTACACGTTTGAACCTGTCGGGGCATGCGTTTAAGCAGGCCCGCGTTGGTCCAACAACCCAGACAACGGTGTCTCAACGCCGTTCCCGGGCTTGTTCTAACACCCAACGACACGCTTTCTACGCTGCTCCCATACACGTAATAAAGTTATCGGCCAAGAGTTTATTCCCTTTAGAAATACGATTTCGGATACGAGTTGACTTTGGGATGTTTCCAGTGTTTGCACAGGAACTTTTCGCCGCGCGATATCGCTCTTTTCGAGAGAAAAGTCCTCGGAAAATATACTGCCGGGAAAAGGTTCGGAAAAACAACTCGTTGTCGCGATTTTTAGAAATTTTTAGTACTTCGAATCACCAATGAAGATGGATCGATACTTTAATGCAAGGGTGAATTGGAACGAATATTTATAATGCAACATAATTAATTACATTTAATATGCCAGTATAATTTATTCAACAGTGTCTTCTTCTTCACGAAAAAAAATGCGCGAGTGAAAAAATTGTACAAAATTGCTCGTAACGAACAATTGCACATTTTAACAGTTTTTTAGAAGAAAAACTTTTATTTCTTAGCTAATTCGCATGTTCGGTCATTTATATTGTTCACGGGACGATTTGCGACAACTTGACCGTGGCGTTTTGAAAAATATTGATTTGCCAAAAAGATACATGCATTTG
>JABFQM010002555.1:0-14708 GCA_022816865.1 Zelostemma sp. ZL-2020 | reverse complement strand
TAACCTCGATATTTATGCGTCACAATAATGTTATAAATAGAGTGGCGCTGCAATCGCGTGCATTACGTTGAAAATAAGGGGAGTGGGCCATATGACCCGCTGGGCCATATGTCCCGGAATTACCCTATTTCAATATTTTTATTTGAAGAATCTCAAACATATTTCCAACGATTTTTTTAGCGATCAAATATTTTGATTACATTGTAGGTGTCATTTTCTTCATTTGTAATTTGTGGAAATGTTTTGAGTATGAATATCTGATCTAAGATATGTTCATCAGTTTTCATTAAATATTTATGTCCTGATGAAACTCACTGAAATAATTATGTATTGCAATTTTACGCCAAACTTTGCCGAAGAAGTGACCGAACTCCGTTACCGCAGTTCGTATAACGATCGTAATAACCGCGCCGCACTCCTACTTGCTAGAAGTCGAGCTAATTTTGAATAATGGCGAATATTAAATTCGACCTGCATTATTCCATGCGATTCCGAGCCGTGTTTATGAAGAGTAAGAGAGTCTTCTTCCCGTAATTGCAGTACTCGTTAAACTTCTCACTAGTGACATTAATGCATTTCAGGCGAAAGGAACAGTTCGCCCTAAATGGCCCAAAACTCGGAATTTTTAATGAGAAACTAGGCTAAAAAAATAACATCAATCAGTTGAAAACTGCGTAATAAATTTTTCGCAGGTATTCGAGCATGTCGACAAAGAATTGTTAATCGTGTAAATCGACTCCGCTGATGTATTGACCTCGTTAAAGATGCAGGCTTGCATCTCTTCTGTGTTCTCGTAAAATATGAATGTAAGTTGTCGGAGGCTTGTATTATTCAAGTTTGCTTTTACTCGTCTTGAATATTGAAACAAACTCGCAAGTCTGTATCCCGTAGCCTCATCATAGGAGAATGCAGGGTGGAGAAGCAAAGTTGAAAATGACAGCGAACGCCGACGATTGTAACTTTTGTAATTGAGTTTTCTCATCCCTTCCCCCTGTTATTGTCCTTTTACGAGTTTTCCTGAAAACGCTGTGACGAATGGCAACTTTTTTTCTTCGTCTTGGCCCACAATTCGCCGATAAAGTGAGAAACTAATGATAATTTTGCAACTGGTATAGTACACTTTTGGCTGTCAAAAACTGAAACATTTTTTGAACTGCGAGAAGTAACTTGTGTAAATTAAAATGATAACGAAAGAGAAGGAGAAATGCGGAAAAGTGGGGTCAGCAGTGGGATCAGATACTCTCGGGAGACCTCATAAATCGTTTGGGGCTACTGCATGTGTGTGAAGGAACTTCAACTCGGCTAGCGAGGAATCCTCGCCACCCGAGGTATCGATATCCCGCTCATGACTGGCGGCAGATAAAACCGCATTTCTAAGGTGTAATAATTTATTCGAAATGTTACATACTTCCTTTTTCTAATGGCAAATATCGAAGGAGACTCTACCTTCGCTAAGTATGTTTCTTTAATCCAAAAAAACTTTGGACAACTCGAATGAATCACAGTTTTTGAGTAAAATCTAACCTACCTACCGACATTAAGATTTATCGCTCATAAGAGGTTTTTCGCTTCTTAAAGTCGTCAAAACCTTCCGAAACCACAATTTATTGATTTTTAGAAGCTTTTGTGAATTTTCAGAAAAGTTTCCACGTAACGATATCTTCTTCCAAGAAAGCACGTAACGTAAGGTAAAGGCACGAGTATCGTCGCGCTTATCGTCGCTCAGTTATCGCCACCAATTTTAGAGCTACAAAATCCGAAAAACATTATCTTTTGCTCCTCATTTATAAGAGTTTTAATACCATTATGTTTATAACTGGTATCATTGTTCTCAATTTTATATAGTCTCTATTGGCTGTGTGTTTATTGACAAGATCTTTTGCAAAATTGTTACAGTGCAAAATGTTTTATTTGTGAAATTTAACATCTGCGAGGTGAATAACAACACGATCAACCAAACCCGTAATGATGCTCAGCTTATGTTGTAATGGATGACTTGAGAAAAAGTTAACATATCTGTTAGAAAAAGTGGGTTTTCTATACCAATTAGTGCATATATTTCCGTTGTTATCTTTGATATAATCAAGGTGTCAAGAAAGACAATGGCATTTTTTTTTCTTTTTCTACCGTTGATTGAAGTCTTTTATGGTATAGTTATTGCAAGTTCGATCTTGTGAAAGTATTGTGAAAATATCATCGACGTATCTTTTCAAAGATATGGGGGCAAATTCTAATTTATCAAAACAAAAAGTCTTCAAGTTATCCGTTACTATATGTATAAGAACCGGGGAAAGGGGAGATCCCATTGGGCTACCAAAAGTTTGTTCATAATCTTTTTGGTTAAAGCTGAAACTGATAACTGCTTCCAAAAATTCTGTTTCCGTTATTTTAGTTTGCTTATTAATGAAATGCCATAGTTTTTTGATTGATTTTATAACTAAATCTGTAGCAGTATTTGTGAACAATGCTTTGACATCTAGAAAGATTAATCGATAATTTTCCGGATATTTAATATTTTTTATGAATCAGAATATATTGTAATTTTGTCCCCAAATTATATTAAGGACTATCTTTGGAGGAAACAATAATCTTAAGTGGAATATATTTTTTGTGAATTTTTGCAAGACCATAACATCGTGGGAGGTTACCTTGTCACGCGGGCAGTTTAGGTATTTGTAATAATCTTCATCGATTAGCTGGTTTCTTTTCCATCTCATAAGTTATTCACGTGAGTCAGGATATATTTTATTCAAAGGGTTCTTCTTTAAGATAATTTATGTTTCAGTGTCACACAACATTGTTTCCATTTTCTCAATATACGAGTATAGTCTGACTTATCCAAAATTACGGCTACTTGGAGACTTTCTGCTTCTATAAATTAGAATTTGCTCCCATATGTTTTGAAAAATAAAAAATCTTTGAAAAAATATAACATTCAAGCGCGAGGAAAATAACTGCAACGAAACATATGTTGCACAAACTGAAAGGAATCTTGGAAAAAGAATAAATGAACATATCAAAGATGAAAATAAAACAAATGGTGAACCTTCTGTCATAAACAGAACATAGCTTACGTACGGGACATGAGATGAGATAGAAAGATATACAAATATAAGACAAAGAAACTAAATTAAATAAAAGACTTATTTGAGAACTGGTTTTAATTAAAAAAGAAAAAGATAGACATAGAAGCTCTCCATCCAATTTATGACAAACTTGTTAAATAAATTTGAAGAATGTTACCGAATTTTCCTATCAATGACAAATCTTTTTTAATTTTATATACACAGATAAGAACTGATGACGCTCCCATGAAGTGAGACTTCTGTTAGAAATACGATCGACGTTGTACTTAAGTAACCAAAATGTACTTTGCGGTGTCACACACATTACTCTCGTTATGCGATAAAAAGGTTTTCTCGAAGAATGGCCGTCAATGGCCGCGTCGCGTCACTCATGGTCACATGTTTCTTCTTCATTGAACTTGATTCGTGAGCGGTCGACGAGAGCAAATCCGCCCGCGCATTCAACACTTCATATGTTTTCGAAGTATCTATGACATGGACAAGAATGTTGGGCAAGAACTGGCCAAATCTGGACCTTTTATTTTCCCTAGAATCTTGGTCCAGATTTACCCAATACTTGACCCATGACATGGACAAGAATCTTGGGCAAGTCTTGACAAGTTCTGCGCCCGCATTTAAGTATAGTTCTGGTCCAAGATTCTTGGCATAATCTGGACCAAGACTTGGTAAAATCTGGGGATAGTATCTGGACCATAGATTGAAATCTATGCGCTTCCTCAAGTCTTGACCAATTCTAGACCCACGACATGGACGTCTAGGTGATGGGGCAAATCTGGAGATTCTCGTTTCCCCAGGCGTAGTTTTCTGGGATCTTTCCTTCATCGAAGATAGATTTATTTGACCAGTGAAAAATCGAACATACATTTAATTCATCAATTAGATGCGAACGATAGCCCAGAGAAATTAGAAGAGAGACAGGATGTCTTAGTAATAAATTTCAGAAGGAGAGTAATGATAAAATGTATACTTATCTTTTGTAACATTGTATTTACGTGAGATATGCGTTCACTGGGTAGACAGATGTACAACTCGCTGGTTATAAAGAGTTTCCGGAGTGTGAAAATTTTAATGCTCCGCCCGTGAGAGAAAATGGAGCCGAAAAAAAGTTATACGACTAAGACAGGCAGCGCCGATTTACACCGAGCGAATATATGGAGCCTTAATGAGCCTCTCGGGGATTTTCGGAGTCGATGGCGTACTTAAAGATCCGTCCTCGAGTCTCTGAGGTGAAGTGTAAGCAAACACTCATCCACCCGGATCAATAGGTCTTGACGTAGATCGAACAATTTTTCGAGGAAATACCAACGTTTGCTATTCCCTTGCTAAATCTTTTGAAGTACTCAAAATAATGAGAAAAATGAAGTACGGAAATAAATGAAAGCAGATGAACAGAAAGAGGAGGAAAGAAGTATGCTAGGAGTGGCTTGCAATAGTACAATTATTTCCTTGCTCAGTTAGATTTGAATGGCTCTTCAACAGAAAAATCCATCTTTTTCATTTAATCTATTGGAAGTTTACCCCTTTCGGCAAAAATTGCAATCGAGAATGCAAAATTTACGCCTCACTTGAGCAATTTTTATTTCTGATTTTGCATTACTTTTGCAAACATTTCCATCCCTTTGGTAAAACCTAAGTCAGTATATGATTTTCCAGAAGTAGGTTTGAGACTGGATTCGGTTCAATGAAACCAAAATAATGTGTTATTAATGATGAGAAGAAAATAAAGGGAATCAATCAGTCGTGAACGTAGTTCGGCTAACTAAATTTGTCTTCGTAACAGGACTGAAATATACTTCTGGGGTGGCAGCAAAACTTGAGAAAGAAGGCGAAAACGAAAGCGAGGCGAGAGTTTCTAAACAATGGATTGTGACAGGAACCACTTAAAACTGCTCCCGGAAGCCATTACTCCGTCTCTTTCGTTTATTTCATACAATTAATTTGATTCGACAAAACACTGGCATCGACATCTTGAACGAGTTTAAATGTCTGCGGAAAACTTTTTGGCGCAATCTCACCAAACACCGGATAATTTCATTTGGGCTACAATAAACTTATCTCTGGTAGTTTCTCGGGAGGAATTTAAATTTAAAAAATGATCAAATAAGCATAATAAATCGCATAATTTTTGCAGTCACATTGCTATAAAGGCCAAGAAGTTTGTACTTTGAACAGGTGAACAAATAGCACCGCCTGGCAGTGCTATTATTTGCGGTGGCAGCTTTCTTTGACTCGATTGATGTACGGTGCAAAACGCGGCCTTCGCTTCTAATTAACGAGCTCGTGAGTTTTGCGCGCGGCAATTCAAGAATTTCACTTGCTACAGGGCGACGTTAAAATACGACAGTTGGGCACGAACTTCGGCAAGTTCGACTTTTTCGGCTTGCCAAAATTCTTGTACTTTTTACTTGGCTTGTTTCTTATGGGTCGGAATCGACTATTTCTACGGGTAAAAGTTTTATCCGGAAACCCCGGCCAATAACTATTTTCATTTTGTTGGCTCTGCATATTCCGCGGCTATAAAAAAGAAAATGAGTGTTTGCCGAAGATAGAGAAGCTGTGTAAATGAGAAAAGGTAGATGCAGGCCAAAGAAGCTTGAGAAGAAGAGAGCGAGAGTAGCAGAAAAGCAACAATTTTTATTGGATCACTCGGTATTCCATGAGTGGAAGGAATGAGAAGGTAGAAGGTAGTCGAAGGTACGAAACGAAGTCGACCCTCGCATTTTGCTTCGCTCTATGGACTATGGATTCAATGTGCAGTCGAGCCGAACAGCTAATTCGAAACGTGCGACGACTCGGAATGTTGGAACTTGAAGAATTCGACATTTCGGGAATGCCTTCGTCGTTGCGAGAGCATAGTCAAACGGCGGAAATTAAAAACGAAATCGAGAAAGAGTTCCCGTGTTTTTATGCTTACGCTTAAGAGTAAATACTCTTCGATGTTTGTTGTATTTCTCATTTTAACGAGGCTTTTTCAATCCATGCATCATGAGGTATGATTTATGAATGAAAATAAAAATGGCAAGCATGCTTTTATTAAAAAGAAGTGAACAATCAACCTATTATAAATATCGTGCATGAATAATGAGTGATCAAATGTAATGATTGATTCATGTCTAATTAGCGCTATAATTATAGATAGTCCTAAAATTTGCGAAACAATGTGCGTTGGAAGGAATAAAACTTGAACTGGCGATATATAAAAATTGGCGAAACGACTGAAAACGCGGTAGCCAAAACCATCCGGATATTATGACATCTGCTGTGACATATAATTGCTTGATAATGCGTAGCGTGTAACTTTCCTCTTCTCAAGGGTCTCAACTTTGTTCCGCCGTAACATGGTAATTCCAATTGTTATACTCGTAACTTCAAACGTTAGATGATTCGTAAATTAAATGCCGATTAGGTCGAAATGTGACAAAATGATGTCTGAAATGCGATTGATTTTGATTTGTCGCTCTTTCCTGCATTCATTGTGATTATCAGACAATCGCTGAAAATCTTTTATTTTGAGAGAGGTGTTGATACATTACCCGAAAAAAACAGATTCATAAATTAACAGGATCGCTCTCTTCACGTGGCACATGCAATGGATATCGCGCGCATTGCTTATAAGTTATTTCTTGGATGAAGTATCGTTGTGGCGACCCATTCCGCATAACGATTTGCGGTTCACTCGAACTGTGCTCTACATCATACAAATTTTATTCTTTCTCAAAAATGTCAAACTAGGCTGAAAACTTCATGCTTGAATCCTTTGACCCAAAAACTGTAATTCGCTTAAAAGCACCGTAACAAACAACATCATAAAATTGGAGAGATATTGACACAAGTGGTGACGGTAACGCCGACGATGAGACCGTTAAAGCTGGAAGAAGTATTCTTAGGGTGCAAATAGTACAAGATAGCGGACGAGTGTCGGGTATATGTACAACACGCGCTCCATGAAGCGGGTTGTAAGAGACCACGGCACCAATTCTATAGGGTTGTTACCCACGCTGGTATGGCATTGTCCGGCTGCTAGCCGCAATGCGACGTGCCGCTCTCTTCCACGCTCAAGTTTTAGGTTAGCTCGTAGGTTGTTAGCGAAATAACAAACCTTCCGTCTCTTCTTGCTGCTACACACTTTCTCCAACAAACTTGCTTCCTGAACTGCGACCATACTTGGAGCATCGAAGGGCCCTTCTGGATTTTTTCAATGTTGTGAATTTAGTGCGGTGGCACCAGCGCCAGCTTTTAACCGCTCAAACAAGATTTCATTGTATTGAAATCTGGACATTTTTTTGGTCCAAAGAAAATAAAATCTTAATTTAGAGTATCAATTCAATGTACTTACTATATAATCGTTTCAACTGAGCCCTTGCTGATGGGACGAAAAGAGATTGAAACAATGTGCATGAAATATCGCTCGAAATCCAATTGAATCAACTAGTTTTACTTGTTTGCTCAAGTCAAGGGGAGCCATTATTTTAGCAACAATTAAAAATGATATCAAATTGTTGATTTAGCGACTAGTTGATTTTATTGATTTTAGCGACTGGAATAGATTGGTCACTTATCAGCACATTGGGATATTTTTCCAATTCTATCTATTATATCTTTAGTTTAGTTTCGCATCTTTTTTTGAACAACCTTGAAACAATATTTCAAAACAATTTAATTTCATTTCGCCTGTTAAAAAAATATTGTTTTTACAATTTTCTTCAAAATCGGTGACTTCGTCCTAATTGTTGTATTTTCGCCATTGGTATCGAATCTCTCCAATCTTTTGAAAACTTTCTGTGATTTTTTGGGCCAAAGTTACCCTTAAATATTAACTCGACTTTGGCCCACCTATTTCAATTTGAGATTACAGCTGTACTACTAAATAATGAACTGTGATAGTTGATAAATTGACTGATAAGAGGTTCAATTATGTGAATTCAGTTAAATATTTATTGTACGTTGCGGTACATGAGCAATTTTGCTGCATGTAGAATGAAATGCAATTGAAAAAAATTGGAAATAAATCAGAAATTGAAATGTTGACTATATAAATAAAGATAACCCGCTAAAAATTAATTTTTTTACAACGTTTATCTCAATTTAAAAAATTAACAGAAACATGATTGACGACGCATGAAATCAAAATCATTAGGTTAAACGTATACTTGAATTGCCTTGGATCAGAAGTTGGGCCGAAATTGTGCCATTTTTGAACAAAATTCACCATTTCTACAGATAATCCATGAATCGAGTTTTTTCTTGCCAAAGTTTTTAATTACATACAGTTTAAGAAAACACATAATACATGTAGCACTTACTGGGATTTAGAAGGCACGAACAATCGAGTGTAAGTAGTCGGAACAGAATAAACCGTCTCGGAACTCTTAACAATAACAAATGATCACGAAAATCACTCAGTAGGAACACTAACTCTTCTAATAAAGGTTTTAAGTATCAAACATCTAGTCCCAATTATTTGAGCTACTTCCGCAACACTTTTTATGCTCTGGGCCAAAGGTACTTTTCATGCCCAAAGCTATACCAAATGACGGTATTTGTAAATTTTCATACTGGGATAGAAATAAGATCTTAATATGGGTCAAGAAACTACCAGAACCATTGCACGTCGATATTGAAACTAATGCTATAATGGCTTGAAAATTGCAGTATTGTCATTTGCAGCATTGTTTCAGTGGCATCGTCACTACAAGTGATCAGAACCTGGCTGGGCAAGCCTTGAAACACTTTTGAGTCACGCTACTTACATGTCTTGTATGTCTATTATTCTTGCACGAGTTTTCCAAATTTGTAGTCCTACGAAAAAGAAAAAAAAACATAGTGATGGAGAACTGAAGTATCGCGAATATGATCTAAGATCCTTATGGTAAAGATATTATGTATTGTGTCGTATTATGGTAAGTATGTGTAAAACTATAATTAAGCTCGCATAAATGACTCGAATAATTATACTCTGTGAAACGGGTTGGAAGTCAGTTGGAAAGAGTTAATTAGGAGCCACTCTTTAAACGTTCCGTAGTCCGAGAAAACTTTTTTACATTTGCATTTTTCACTCCACGTTTCGGTATAACGGATAACGATAGCAGCCCCAATGACAAAATGAGAAACAAAGGCGTATTTGTTTCGTGTTCGGACTGATGGTATGCTACGTATGGTCACATTGTGCTCATTGACGAACACATTCTTTTTGTTTCCGCACTGTGTCAGTCCTGATTAAAACGCCTCTTTTCATCTTTCCAACATTGGCTTCTTCGGGAACTAATTACCCGCATCGTGTCACAAGATACTTTTCCTGTTCCACAATAAAACTTCATGACTGAGTCTCAAGGGCCAAAAAAAGGAGCAATTCTTGCGAAAGATTTCTAAATTCAAGAAGAATTTCTTTTTTTTCTTCTCCATTTTCATTGCATTTTCAACTTCATTCCAATCCTTCTCGCATATTTTATGAAATCTCCAATGTAATCTACCTGTTCCAGCACCGTTCATAAAATATTACAACAGCGCCAATTTTTAACAATTTCATCGGGCACACATTGTGTCGTTTTAAATTTTAATAAACACGACTTTCTTCGCACCATGATGAAATATCCGTTGCAGGTAAAAGGCAAACGTCTCATCGGCTTGCCTCAGGATATGAAGTTTTACGATCGCGGAAACTAAAAGTACGATGAAGATCGAGCTTTAAAGAGGTCAAAGGCAAAGGCGAATAGGCTACGCAGCATCGCTTTCTGAACGGCGCTAAACAGTATTTTATAAAAAAATTGCCTTGTTGAATGTCATGTTTTGAATGCAATTTTTCCCATTTCACGTTACAGATGAAATATTTGACAAACTAAACTTGAACAATAAAATGCGAATTTCCATTCTACCTTTTTTCCCATTTTAATGAGAAAATTATTTGGGTAATATTAGTACGCTTCGATCAGCATTATTCCATATATGAATTTTGGGCATGTATGACCTCATAATCATACATGATCATACGTGTGGGAAATTAATATTTGGTCGTGTCCAAATATACACGTTCTTATTGTGTGTTCACACATTAAATAGTCATACATGACCGAAATTCCCGTACGATCATACACAATCATAATATATGTATATGCTCATATTACATGAAATATATTTGAATGAATGTACTTGATCACGCGTTATTATGTTTTCATTGAATTCGAAATTCATGTTCGACAAAGGTGAAACTATTTATTGAAAAGGTTATTTATTGGAAATTAAGTGCTCTGCGACGTCGAGAAATGAGCGTGGCAGATGAATGTAAGAAGAAGCCACGTATGCAAATGCTATACAATGTGTGACAGAGGTGGATAGCATAAGACGTGCCGTTGATGGATGAATATTGGATGAGACTTTTGTAAAACCTCAAGCTCTAGAATTACTTTCAATAGTAGTAGGGTCACCCAGAGTGAACCTGATGACGAAATATTGCGAGAAAAACATGAATCTGAATTTCACTAACAATAAGTATGAGAAAAAAATACGGACGTGGAATATTTCAACGTATCGCGGACGTTAACAAATTTGGCCTTTTCATAACCGATGCTAAAAGCATATCCCTGTCGCCCCCTCGGTTCCGCGTGTGCTCGTTTTTTATCGAGTCTTCTTCACGCTTTTATGGTCGGGTCGGCCATTCTTTCTATCAAGATTTTGACGAACATTTACTACGACGTGTACTATCGATGCCTGATAGCTCTCGCCAGCGAAGATATAACGTGACTTGGGGAGAAAATATTGCATGATTCGGGGTATCTTAGTTTCCTCGTCAATATCGGCTTCTGTTCCACACCGATGATTCCTTTGTGGGATTGCATCCCATTAAAATGATTCACACGTGGACAAATATGTAATCCACAATTATAAATCTTTCGGTTCTTACGTTCTTTACAATTTAGATGCTAATGATTCCTATGTGTATAATACTTTACATACACGCGTGCGCGCGCGTGCGCGCGTGTGTGATGTAAGTATATGAATCATGCAGAATAAGATTAAAAAAACGGCTTTCATAACTGCTAGCCTAGAACTGCTAGGATTAATCGACGAGAGTGATGTTTTTGTACCAAAAATCCTAGAACTTGAAGTCTTTTGAGACTCAATCGAGCTCCAAGCAATGGACGCAAGAGCCGGCGTTAAAATGGGCGCTATTCAGGATGATTGGTGGACATCAGTATAGTGGGTTTGGGTCGTCGTTTATCGCAGGGGACGAAATGCCGACTGATATAAATCTCATGCAATACGCCTACGGTAAAGAACAGGAAGGCTTTAGACTCGAAGTACCGACGACAATTGGAGGGATGAGGGTAACAAAGAGTATTTAACAAACCTCTTGGGGATCATGAGTTCCTATATTTCTCGTAAACCACCCAGCTTTTTTACCCACTAGTCATCGCTGTATTTCGAGCTTCCTTTTTTTCATCCAAATGATTCTTAGATGATTGAGTTTAGATTTTTCGTGAACTCAGGTAATGAAGAAGTAATTTTTTCACACTGCTCGGCACTTCTTATATTCCTGCTTACTCCTTTTCCCCCTTCTCGTCCTTCGGAGTCTTGGCGAGGAGAGAAACGGGGCCGTAATTCTCCTTTCGGGCAGCCGGAATGTCGTCGACTTCTAGCCGCTCGTAACTCACTGCCCGCATCCGTACCTTCCACCGATAAATCCGATATTGTTTCAACTTTCGCTGCATTTCACGAAAACGAGGGGAAAGGAATTTTTGGTTCAGGAAATGAGTGGCCTGGGTAGAACAACCGATGAACTGGATCGTAGTGCTTTTTTTCATTTTAAGAAGGTGCACTCGTGACGTGCTGAAGCATATGTCAGAAACACACGCTCGATAATAATAGACGTCGGCCATTAGTCATTATCCTTGTTTGGCACCAGCAACCTTCAAAGATATTTCTCACTTCGTTGTAGCTTTGTTGACGGCGCTTTGTTATGCCCGGTTTACGACCCTCTTTGAGAAAATAAATTAACGCTTGAAATCGATAAACTTTCCGTTGAACGAAGTTATTACCGAGCTTCAATGGGCGATGCAAGTGCAGAATTTATGTTCACTTAATCCATGTAGTTTATATCAATATTTTAACGATGCGTGATAAAGATACGAATTTCGAATTCAACCAAAGGGAATTCGGCAATTCAACTCCCGTTTACTTGCGTTTCAACGCAAGATAGAAGTCTGTTGTATGAAAGCAAAATTAAAAGTATGTAAAGCATCCCATGACTTCTATAGATGGAAACTATTTGTCTCGTATTTTTATTCTACACGCGGAACAGCGAGAAAGTCTTAAAATTGCAAATAGTTTCGAATTCCGAAGTACAATTCGAGATACGCGACAATACTACGACCATAAATTCTTGCACTAATGAAAACAAAATGAAACTATTCCAAAATGGACGAGTTTCATTTCAACCAGGGTGAGATAAGGACGCAAGACGTGTTTCAGTGCAAAATCGAGTTTAAAGGTCGATCTTTGATCAAAACACGTAAATGAGGAACACAGCCATATCTATGGGACATTGATGTGTGACTAAACGACGGTTATGTCAAGAGTATTAGATTTAGGTCAGGGCATTCATAGGGTAGATAATAGGCATCGCTGGACAATGATAACTTTTAGACTAAAATAGTAATGACAACTGAAAGATAATCCGTCGACGGTTATTGGATGCGCGAAACTGAATTTCCCATTAAAATAGAACTCGACTCGATACTTTCGCGACTTTAAATCGAAACTTTCGCAACGAAGCACGGAAGAGCGCGAGAATTTTGGCTACTAGAATCAGAAATTTTCTCCTTTACCTCACGTTTTTACCATCATTTCATTCTAGTTTATGACACCCAAGCCACTCGAGCCGAGCTTTTTTCTACACATATGGACCGAACATTTGTCTTTTTCAATGTTTCCCTCCAAAAATATGAAAAATTCATGTCATAAAACAAAAACGTTCTTTGCTTTTTTCTGTTTCATATAATTTTTGGGAACAAATTATGTGAACCAGGCAGGAAGACTTCTTTCTATTCTTTCTCGTATTGTCAGATTCAGGTTGTAAAAAACTGAAACTTCCATAAATTGCCTCATAATGAAATACCGATGAAAAAAATTGATGATATTATTCTGTATGAAAAGAAATTGTCATTTCCGAAACTCTTATTATCTAACCCGCGTATTTTCGATAGCATTCGTCCATTAGCGACTAGAAATGCTAATATTAAAAACTCAACTTGTTTCCCCCTCGGGGCCATGGTAACAAAAAAACACTTCTTCCCGTTGAAAGCGCAAGATCCGAATCGTTGTTCACGAAACCGAGAGTCTTCCTTTGGTTTGTTTGTCACATGGTGTCTCGAGTGAGCACTAGATATATTCCCCGCTGCCAACATAATTATGGCAACAGCCTCGGGACGTGTGCTTTGCACGAGACACCGCTGCGTAATTTGATTATCGTTCACAGTTTCGCCATATTCACGCGAAGGTCGTTTTATGGATGCAACGTGGCAAAATGCAAGAATTAAAGAAATAATATGTGCAAGATTTTCAATGAACATGCAATTTTCGTCGATTTTTATGGTGATCAAAAGCCTTTCCCAGAAACAGTTTCCAATCTTCTATAAACATTTAATAGTAGGAATGAAATGAATTCGGACGTTTGATGTTCCTTTTTTTCCATCCTCAATGTAGAAAAAATTTTTATGGCAGTGTCTATTCACTCGGAGAGTGAATGAGAGAGTGAAAGAGAGTTTATGATAAAGCAAACGATAACGAACCACATTCTACATTCGGCGCAAGCACTCATTATTAGTTTTTACGTAGATTTGAAAAATGTAGAAATTTCACAAGTCTTCCAAATACCCAAAAATGATTGCTTTTGCTTTATTATCATTAACTCTCATCCACTCTCGTTCACTCTCCGGGCGAATAGACAGCGTCTACTTTTACATCATTTATTTTTTAAGACAGTTTTCGGTTTGCAATGAATGCGTTGCATGTGAATCAGAAATATACCAACTACAAGTTACAGTAAATAGTTTTCGTTTCATTATTAAGGTAGATGTCCCGGTAATGGACCATGTCCCAGTAATGAAACAGGGTCGTGAAAGAAGTACAAAGTACGTGATTATTATTACATTTTTCTACACAAAAAAATAACTGTCGTTTTAGACAACACTCGTAGTTGAAAATAGTTTTCAACCTTAATCGTAATTACGTTTTTCAGTTCTAAAATAATTGTCAAAGTCGTAAGGCGCACGTTTTCTTTCGATTCTGTGCAATGCTTAGTTCTAGGTTAAGTGAGCAGTCGATCGTATTTTCTTTAAAGTTTGTAATAGAACCACGTTTATCGAGGAAGTCGCTTTTTTTATCAGTTATTTACTGTTCTGTGAAAGTTTGAGGAGTATGGAATTACATATAATTTGAATATTTTCATTTAAAATATGTAGGTCCATTACTGGGTCACGTCAAACTATGAGTGTACCAGTAACCCGGTCAAAAATTTCTCAGATATGACCATGTATGAGCATATATGAATCATATATGCTCATATATGATTCATATAAGAGCATACATGAGCATATATGTAATTTGGCCTTATATCTGATCAGGACC
>JABFQM010002554.1:0-14708 GCA_022816865.1 Zelostemma sp. ZL-2020 | reverse complement strand
AGTATTTCACGTTGCGTACAGTAGGAAGTCATAGGGGCGTGGTAAAGGTAAAAGGTTCGAACGAAAAATGGTAAAAGAATCGAACGTGTAAAAGGTCCGAAAGTAAAAGGATCGGAAGTGGAGTGTATGTCGGGATTGCCTGTTCGACACGAACCGACATTTCCCGATGTCGGATATTTTTCTCAGTGCGCTATTTTCATGATCCAAATACTGCGAAACATTTTAACTTAATGTTCTAGAAGCATATAGAGAGTTATTTTGGCGTGAAAACAAATATTACACAAACCGAAACAGAGCACAACCAACTGGAACTTACTTCAATCTGGTCTGCTAGGGTATCAGCAGGAAATCCAAAATTCAAATGAAAAAAAGCAAATTATCCACGTCGCAAATTATCCATGATCAGTCGAAAGATATTTTGATAAGACCGTCAATGGGTAGATTTATAGGTGAAGATATCTTGTATAATCGTTGCCCCATTCAAGTTTTTATTGAATATTATATCGACGTTTCGACCCTCAAATTGCGGGGTCCTTATCAAGACTAAATTTAAAAATAAAGGAAAAAATTTGAAACGAACCGACGATGTAAAATCACAAATTCAAATAAATAGTAAAACAATCATACCTTATATTATCGTCAAATTTTTGATAAAAAGCACAGTCAAAAGCGAAAAATACATTTCTAGTCCTCATTTTTACGAAGTTTACCAAAACCGAAGTAATAGATTTGGAATTGAAACTTTTTACGTGATATAACGCAATCGAGGAAACTAGAAAACATATCCGCGCACATTGATGCTCTAAGTCTATTTAGTGACTGATAACAAATCGTGCGTACATAGGAACGAAATAGACTGTGCTTATCTTAATCGTCGAAATTAAATTGAGTCATAGTTTGTACATCGCATGGAGTCGAACAAAATTTTAAATGGGGGAAAATGCAATTCATTATTAGCAATACTGGATCAAAGTACTGAATAACTCCAATTATTGAGCTCGAGGCAGAATTTTTGGATCTCAAATGGTCCCCAATGGTCCCTATTCTATTGTTCTCGTCATATTTCGAACCTCAAATGGATCTTAATGTTTCACTAGTAAAACTGTCCCCGTGATACACACGACATTTTTTTATAACGCATGTACAATTTCGACCCTTTTTCATGCGTGTCGAACGAGCTTGAAATCTCGAATTTTAAGCGCTGACTAATGGAATGACGTCAGCGCTTAAAATGTGTGATTTAAAGTAGTCCGGTCGTCCTATGCAAGGGTGAATTGGAAAAAATATGTATCATGCAACATAATTAATTTCATATATAATGCCAGCATAGTTTATTTAACAATATCTTCTTAATGGACAAATTTAATGCTTTTTTGCAACATGTTGCAGTTGCTGAAAAGAATTTCTTATTAGAGAGTGTTATAGTCTTAAAAACTGATTTTTTCCGTTTCCAAATTTCCGAATTTGTTCAAACAAATTGATTGTTTAAACAATGTCATTGTTCGAAAATAATTATCACACTCGCGATAAGCAACGATTTTGAAATCTCAGTGTCAACAATTTGCAATTGTTTAAACAATAAACTCATTTGAAAATTGATAATAATGTATCCGGATCGATATAAATGTCTTGAGAATTGCTTTTTTTCAGTTTCCAAATTTTCAAATTAATTGTTTAAACAATTTCGTCGTTCCAAAGTAATTATCGTAGGTATTGACTTACTTGATGCTTGGAGAATTCAACTGTAAGCACACAAAAGTGTCAAAAAGCACTGGCTACGATTTTGAATATTTGAAACTCGACACGATAATAAACGATTTAAACATGAGCTTTTGAAAACAGACTTTTATGAGAACTTCACTATACTGAATATCTATAGTCACTGACGTCACGTTCAGGTTTTGAAAACAAGCTTTTCAAAGGTTTTTCCGTTGAGGAATCGTCACGTTTGAATATTGCGGACACGCGATTGGTCACGCGGCACAAGAATAGAAGAGAATAAACCAATGCTGTTGCACCTGTCTATCGAGGTTTTTTACATCTATCGATAGTGGACTATCGATGGGACTATCGATAAACTATCAAGGTTTAGTGAACACTAGCCGGGACGGCCGGGGGATAGACTCCTAGCTATACCTATAGGAGTATTATATATATATGATTATGGACACAGCATAAGGCGCATTTTTGACGAATTTTCATCGTCCCTGACAGACTCAGCATCATCCAATGAAACCTCTGCATTACTTTAAAGTAGCAAAATTCAATCAACCTTCGACTGACCCAACCTAACCCGAGCTAACCTTCAAAGCGCACAGCAGAATGATTAAAGCATATGGGTCATGTGTTTGTTTGACATGAGTTCACGATTTTCCCAATGACATAACTGCATGACTTGGAAGAAAAAAAACTGAAAAATGGCTTGCTTTTTATTACAAAGGTCACTGGGGGTAAAACAGTTATGCGCTCTGCTCAAGAAACAATATTTCATCATCACAACGGAGTGCGTTGGAGTTTGTACAGACGCGAAATCCTCGGATTGCGACCCTTACGGTCCCGTAGAAATACTGAAATACAAAATCGCGAGTGGTGAGCTACTCAGTGATACGCACCAAACCAAAATAGCCGAAGACTTGCAAGAAGTTTATGACAATTTAAAAAATTATGAACCAAAAATACCCTCGTTCCTCGACAAATGGATGGGGAATAAGCAGAAGAAAAAGGCGCCGAAAGGGCTGTATTTATATGGATCGGTGGGCGGAGGTAAAACAATGTTGATGGACCTTTTCTACAATTGTTGTCAGGTAATTTTACCACGTTTTTTTTAAGGAAAACGAACATTAAATATTGCACGTTTTTTTGCAGATCGAAAAAAAGAAGCGCGTTCACTTTCACTCGTTCATGTTGAATGTGCACGGACAAATTCACGAAGTCAAAAAAGGGATTGTTCGAGACCACAGCAGCACCAAATTGCAGCCTTTCGACCCTATAGCACCGGTCGCTGCTGAAATTACCAAAAATACGTGGTTGCTTTGTTTCGATGAATTTCAGGTCTTTGTCGCGTCATTTAATTGACTAGAATTATCAATTTTGCATTTGTCACGTGTTCAATGATTGCATTGTCGAGCCAGGTTACGGACATTGGGGACGCGATGGTTTTGAAGCGACTTTTTACCGAGCTGTTCAAAAACGGAGTCGTGGTAGTCGCGACCAGCAACAGAGCTCCGGATGATTTGTACAAAAACGGACTGCAAAGGGTGAATTTCGTGCCTTTCATTCAAGTACTGAAGGATCATTGTACGATCGCAACTCTGGATTCCGGGATAGATTACAGGACGAAACTCGCACCTGGGAGTGGTAAAAACTACTTCATGTAAGTTCGGAGCTGCAGTTTTCATGTAAATTTGTCCGACGAATGAACTTATTTGGAAGAGGTCACAGCATTGCTTTTAATTTCTGGAAAAATTGATTTTGCTCATTGTATCTGAATGTAACATTTACGTGTTTCGCAGGTGTATCATTCAGTGGATAAACGTAACTCGATCACCTTTTGCACTGCGAATTTGAAACATTTAGCCGAAGAATCGAGGTGATCATTCAACATTTTTGCCATTCCATAAACCGAAGATTCCGCCCGTTAACATCTCATGCATTTTTCGAATCACATTAATGAAATTAACATTCGATCGCGAAAAGCAAGAAGAGAAGAGGTAAATCAGTGCTGTGACCTCGCCCCGTCAATTTGCCAATCGCTCATTTTTTCTTTTACATTTTTTGCAGAAAGGGAAAAGATTCGGAGCAAGGAATAGAGAGGATTTTCAAGTACTTGTGTTCCATGGAAAACGATGTCGTCAGGGAACGTATATTAAACATAAGAGGACGCAATGTTACTTTTAAAAAAACGTGTGGGCAAATTATAGATTCTACGTTCAACGAATTGTGCGACCGGGTGAGATACAAGCGTCATAAAATAGTGCCAAACTCAAATCTAACTGACATTTTTCATTGTTTCAGCCTCTGGGAGCCAGCGACTACCTCGAAATTTGCCAAGCCTTTCACACGGTTTTTATTAGAGATATTCCTCAGCTCAACTTGCAAAAGAAGTCTCAAGCTCGAAGATTCATCACCTTGATAGACACGCTTTACGATAACAGAGTAAATTAAAAAATTCAAACAAATGATTTCGCGTAATGAAAAGGAAACAGATTTGTAACATGGAATTATCATTTTTAGATCCGTGTTGTTTTTTCTGCCACTGTTCCACACACGAAACTGTTTTTAGCAGAAGGAGAATTTGAGTTTACCGATGAAAAACGCATGTTGATGGATGATTTGAGTATATCGCATGACTCGGTACGTTATTTTTTGCACATCTATAACTGCTGTTGACAATTGCTATCGTTGAAAGTATTCATCTTTATTTTGTGCATTTCAGAACGATCACAAATCGAATTTGTTTACGGGGGAAGAAGAGTTGTTCGCTTTCGAACGAACTATTTCACGAATGTCAGAAATGCAAACTGTGGATTACTGGAATGAGCTGGAACTTCAAAGATAACGATATTTAATGCTAGTCCAATAAGTATTGAGTTTGTTAGCCTTAATGAGCGGAAACGCTAAATTATACGCTTATTAATGAAAGTAGGAATTAACTTTTTAGTTTGTAAAAAAACTACCTTAGTTATTGTGTTTGTACAAGAAATGTTTGGATTTGTATAATATCTCATGTAATTAAATATGTAATAACAATAAGACGAATATTCAATTTATTTCCCTGATTCGATTTTTTGGCTTTTGAAAAATGAAACTGTTGGACAAATTCGGTAAGAAGTAATATTTATTGGAAAAATCGGTCACAAAAACGCAAAATGAACAAAGAATAATTTTTAAACGAGCACTCCTTATGGTAGTAAATACAACAGAGTACGAAAATACTTCTTAGGCAGTACACCGAAATAAAAAATAACATATTACCCACATAAGTAAGTACAAGATGAACATTGTTAAACGCAACTGCTTAATTTTTAATAAAACAAAAAAATGCTTCAACAGCCATCAATGCAAAATATGCAGACTAAAAAAGAACTCCTCTTTCTTTTCACAAAAACAAAACAAAAATTTAAGAAATAAATACGCGAAAAATTGAAAACATACCATTCTAAAAAGATTTCTATAAATTATAAATTTCGACTTCAGATATCATTCACAAATTTCAATGAACAATTTTAAAATTACTTTTCGAATACACTATATTCCAGAAATATGATATATTCATCACATTTCTGAAAGGTTCAATATATTATTAATTTAATGTTCAATTTTCAACAAGTTTTACCACAACGAAGCAGTTCAATTCATGACTTTCAAATCTTAAAACTGACCCAACCATTGCAATAAAGATAATAACATTATAAATAATATCAATGTATGAATATCAAATTACAGCAATTAATATCATTACCATTATCAATGAAATTAGGTAAAAGTTTGATCACACTAGTATTGACTCATTAAAACTGAAACAAGAATCAATAAATATATCGAAACGCGATAAATATTCGACATGCTAATTAATAGCTGATACGTCGTCAAAAACAAAAAGACTACAATCTTACACATTCAAAAAAATGTAAATGAATATCAAAGTGATGTTATTAGAATTAAACTTATATCAAAATCTCGCTATTTTCGCTTAGAACTTTTCTTCTGCTGAGCGTGAACCACGTGTAACTGAAGCAAAATTTCGTGGAGAATCAGATTGATCTCCGAGTTATGGAAATTCTCTGGCAAATCATTTCGGCATACGGGGCAATTTGTGTACTTGTGGCTCCAAGCCCCTTTCAAACACAAGGAGCAGATGTTGTGCTGGCAAGGAGTCGTAACAGGCTGATACACCACACTTTGGCAGCAAGGGCAAGTGAATCTGCAAAAAAGTTACTATACAATTTCGACTCATAAAACCAATCGTTAAATTCCAAGTGACTAAAAACGAGTCATTACGCGTCTCTGATGAGTTTGTTGTACGCAACTTGTCCCTCCTGCAGATGAGAGTTCAAATCCATCCACCGTTTCTTGTTCGGCTCATCTTTCTTTATCAAAGCCAAGACATTTCTGGGCAGTTCGTAGCCTTTCAATTTCTTCTTTTTCACTGGCAGCTCGTCTCTAGAATCCGATGCTTTGCGTTTGATCGCGTGATCTTCAGTAGGGTACTGCATCGTCAATCCAAGCTTCTTAATCCTGTGTTTTCCTTCTTTGGTCCATGGAGCCGGAGTCGGATCGTCTCTCTGAAGCTTGTAACGCCAAACAATGAAGCCGCTTTGTCCTTTAACAGGGCGATATGAGACTACTTTGTAGATACCATCGTACCTGGAAAACAATTCTCAAATTAGTTTCAAACAATTGACAGTATTTGGTTCTAAGATGAGAAATTGGACAGATGCAACGCACCGATATCCTTCTTTAGGAGCGTATTTATTATCCTTGTGTTTCTGTAGCATTTTGTGACTTCTCACGACTCGAACGGGAATGCCGCGTCTCCAATCCTTAGCGGATGCGCCGATCGATTCATCTAATTCGGCGTGGCAATTCAGTGCCAGGGCTTTGTTATCACGAGTTAGTTTTTGGTCGAAACTTTGCTTATTGGTACGTTTGTTGCCTATATAAAATAAGAAACGAATAAGATATTAATATAAAAGTTTACTGTCCTTTATAGTAAATAGCAAACTGATGAGACAAAATATATTGCCAAAAAATTCTACAAACATCGAGTTTTTAATTCAACGAACTTTACTCGGAACATTTGCAATGTCTTGTAATATTCTTCTAAGGATTCCGTTTTCTCAATCCCAAAATGATAAGTTGGGACAAATTTGTAAATGTTAATACCCGACAAGTCGCGACCACCAGCACCGGTGTAATCAAAAGAATCTCCGTAGTCGTAATCGTCTTCGTATCCACCAGCAAGAACAAGGGAATAGGCGCAGTCGTTTTCACGGCCATGTATACCACAGACCGGCGGCCGATGAACTCCGGTTTCAGATACCTTGAAAAATACAGTGATGTTTAAAGTTGCGAACAAAATAAATAAATGATCATCAGAACAAATGCTGTACTTGAAATCTGTACAGCCAAGAAGTTCCAACTTCTACTCCCGGTATGTGTCCTCGATGATTGGGTGGCAAGTCGCACTTCTCCCTCAGACCAACACAGGCATAGCCACCACCCCAATTTTTACTCGATTTCGTCTTAATCTTGTCGGCTGGTCGCTCTTTCTTAGATTTTTTCAGCTTGTCCCCTTCCTGAAAAGTGATATTTCACATTTACTAGAGTGAGTTTATTTCATTTTGAAAAAGCATAGCTTTTTACATAAGTGGAGTACATTTCTAAAAACCTTACATGAACAATTTCATTCCTGTTAAGGGCACATTTGGGACAGTACCAATAATCATCTTCTGGAATGTTCGTCAACGGAGGCGTAAGGCAATAAATGTGGAAGAAATCATCGCACTCATCGCAGACCAGAATCTGATCTTCGTTTTCTTTTTTTGTACAAATAGAGCATCCGCAGTCTCGGCAAACCAAGTTACTGTCATCGTTGCACGTGTCGCAGTAAGGCATCAATCGTCTTCTCTTCCCGTCGTCTTTATACAACTCATCATCTCGTTCTCCAATCCTTTTTGGGGTCTCAATAGCATATATCTCGCAATTAAGTCGAATCTCCTTTTTGACCTTGGTTTCACTATTACAAAAAGTTATAATTAGAACATGTATTTTACAAAAATTTGCATTCGCAGCGCGGACTACCTTTCATTATAAAGATGACCTTGAAGCATCAAATGCTTTCGTTTCCTGGCGCTGCTCGAGAACTCGAAATCATACCAAAGTCCGATTTTGTAAGGCTCGGCGATGTTATGATTTACCATAATCATGTCTCCGGGTCGTAAATCCTTTAAATCCAGTACTTGTCTCGCTCTTGGTCTTAGATTACGTTCCAAAGTTTCGTGAGCTTCGTCGGCGTGACAGAATTTCACCTTACACGTGACGCCGCTCGACCTCTTGATCGCTTTTAGGAAAAAAGCTTCAAACCAGGCTCCTGTTTCGACGTGCATGCAATCAATCAGGTCGTTTTTGGTGTAGAACTCGCTTTCTATCTCTTCTTCTTCTTCTTGCGGATTTTCCAGCTTCTCGTTGGCGAATCCCATGAGTTGGGGGTCTTCGGGCGATGCTTCGCGAGGCGGCGAAGATGTTTCCGCAACATCTTGTTTGATTGCCAGCTGGATGACTTTGTCATTGTCTACCCCGTAGTCCAAAAGGGTGTTGGCTGCATCCAATATTTTACCCCCGAAAAACAGTCTTTGGGATTCCGGGTCGAGGTCCCATTCAGTCTTAATTTTGTCCTGCAATTAAACATGGAAATTAGAACATCAAAGTTTGTACAAAATTTCCGAATTTATTAAATTTTAAAAATCACAAAACATTAATTTTAATCTATAAAATATCACAAGAGGGATAAATAGCTGAGACATGTTTCAAGTTTTTATCTGCCTTCGAAAATGTGTTGTTTTTATCCCAGAGTAAACATCTGACATTACACAATCCACCTTTTATTTGAGCTTGAAATTATTCACGCTCCAAGAATCGTTATCTTTTCTACCGTGGCAGCAAGTAAGAAAATGAAGGAATCGTGCATATTTTTCTATCGCTCGAATTTCTAAACAGCGAAAAATAAATTCGAAAAATTCGTGTTTACTTTTCAGTTTTCATTCACGAAAATTCACACGTTGGAGAGATCGTGGAACCTTGAGATTTCGGAGGGTTTTCGAGAACAAAAGGAAAGAAAAGGGGAAGTTCTTTGAGCCACTGAAAAGGTTCAAGGCGAGCAATCGTGAATAAAAATGTTGGGTAGGTAAAATTTTTTCGGGCATTTGAATGACGGAAAGATCATAAAAAACCATTGCTCCCCGGGGCTTGAGAGGGACAAAAGGGAGGGCCAGGGGTAGTTCAATGAGTCACTGGAAAATCCGGTCCCAGGCCGAATATTTACTTTGTGTTTTGGCACCTCTGGCTACTTCAAAATTATGTTAATCCGGGTAAATCTGTTTTCAGAAAAGAAAAAACGCAAGCAGGGACAAAACACCCATAATCTAGAAATCTGCAATGAAAAACGGTAAAACGTAAGTAAAGAAAATGCCTGAATTTAAATGGAAGGACAAATATTTTTCGGCGTTTTGAAAATGCTTTTCAACTTTGAAATGATTTACAAAAAATATCTCTTTAAAATTTTTTAATATTTTACGATTTTAACACGAAAAAACGAGTTGTGGAAATTTTACAATTTTTACGAGTTTTTCTAGAAATACTTTAAATGGCATTGAATTTTCGAAAAAATGTCGAAATGTTTGCAGTAAAGTCTCATAATTAATAATTATTGATAAAAACCGAAACCGAGTTTTTCGAACGAATTTGGTGCTTAAAAATGTGTATTAATTGCCAGGGAACTCCCGTGTTCCAAATAATTGTGGACCTTATCAATGACCTAATTACAAGGGAAATTGTGATGTTAACAGCGCTGTGTCATAACTTCGAAATGACTAATAAATTGCCTCATAATTACATTCTACTAAAATTCTACAAACTTCCAACGTTTTTCGGCGAAGACTCAACAGTTCACAACGTAAACACCAGAAAACCGATCGTTAAACACGCGAATCCCGAGAAAAACAAATCGCGAACTCCTTCGAAACAACAAAATTAAACCGAAGTATTTCGACAATGACACAAGAATGAACAAAAATGAAAAACAAAAAAAATGTACCTTGAGTTCCCCGATTGTCAGACTTTTAGCGACGTTGAAAATAATTTGTTCCGTCGTCTGTCCATCGCTGCGTTTTATTATTACCCGCATTTTGTTGCACTGTAAAAAACGACAAGGAAACGCTTGATTTTATTGTTAAACGTTCCTCAAAATGGCGCTTGTTGTACGCGATTAACAACTTCGGCTTGATAAAATTTGCGCGCTGTTATACTTACGAGAGAGACACGGCAGCGGTGGTTGGTCACAGGATTCTGCCCGCCAAATTTTCTCTCTTCACGGAGCAATGCTCTGCGGAGCGACTGCCATGTTGTTGAAAGGGAAAGGGAGGATTGGATGCGCGCGCAACCGTTGGCAAGCACCCAACGGCGTCTCAGCGGCATCTCCAGCGCAGAGAGAGAAAGAAAATAAAGGATTTCAAGCTTCTACCGAATAAATAAATGGACAATTTTCATGAATGGAGTTATTTGTTTAGGAAAACAATTCACAATGCTTTTCATAACATTTTTCTGTATAAATCAATGTTTTACGCTTTATATTCAAGTTTCTATTCACCGACGCGATTTCAATGTACGAAGAGAGAAAGAAAGAGAGAACATCGAATCAAAAGATTGGAATATCGCGAATCAGGTCGTGATATTTGGATCTTTGTCTATCTCGATGCGACAGAAAAAGATACTCGCATGTACCGGCACACGTGATTACATGCGTATCTTCAATTACCGAGAAATGCAATAAATCGCAACGCTGTCGAAAATGCATAAACATTTGTGCGATTTTTAAAAAAGTTTTTCGTGGAAAATTTATTTAACATAAAACAGCTTTTTTTTGATTCCATGTTTTTTGTTAATTTTGTTAAAATTATGATAAATTTCAGGATTTTTCGGGTTTGTCTTTTTCTCGGAAATGCGAAATGCCAAATAATCTTGAATAACATCACGTATTTTCCGGTAGCGGACTCGATTTGTGGGCGGACCCTTAATCCCTTGGCCGGAGATAAGGTGTGAAAGGCATTGTCTGAAAATTGCTTCTTCAAGGGTTTTAAAGCGCTGCCCTTTTCCTCAAGTTGAGATTAAGATAATCCCTTGACTAAAATGTCACTTTTATGGGCGTTTTCTGAAAACCTATTTTTCTATCTTTCTGTCTGCCTAATTCTAAACTGCAGGGCCGTAAATACTTGTTTTTTCTACAGGCTTGTCAATCATAATCAGCGTAATCTTGTCTGATCCCGAAAGAATGTTCGTTTCACTGTCGAAAGTGCGAGACACAAAAGTGTAATTTGTAAAGATTCATTTATTTTAACTCCGTTGACCTTTATCTCAAGAATCATCGAAAATTACAAAATCACGATCACCATCGAATTTTCTAATCTTTTTCGCGTCGGACTTCATGTTCAAAGCAACTTTGCGGAGCTTCGAGGTGTAGCCAAAACTCGGTTTCCAGAAGACATTTTGGATACACCTCGATGCTTCGCAATATCGCAATTCGTCACCAGGTGGCTTTGACCCATGAAGTCCGACGCGAATCGCTGAAACAAATTGCAGAGCAATTGTTTCCGCGGTACGTTTGAAATGAAAAATATCGAGAATACTTAATATCGTTCTTTTTGTGATTTTGAGATTTTGAGATTTTTAATTGTTTATTCAGTGTAACTTTCAAACTATTCGAGTATAACAATAAAAATAGCGTTTTTAATAACGTTTTATCATTAAAAATTGTAATGTATTAAATTTTCGATCTAAAGTTTGTTTTTCTTGCAAAAGTTCAAGAAATTTAAGTGATTGTTATAAAAAAGGAGGAAAATTTGAAAGGGCACTTGAATTTCGTGATAAAACATAAAACAAAGTCAGAGTTAATTTAGTGCTTTTTTATTACAAGTTTCTTTGCTGGACGCGATGGATGAAAAAAGGCACGAAAAATGTGAAAGCTGGGAAGGCCGTGTAATAAATCATGATACCTAACATCTGTATTCTGGCGTTTCGGCGCATTCGGCAATAAAATGCAAGCATGTTGACAAGTGAGCCGACAAATTATGACCCGTTCTGATACGCCGAACTTTTAACGACTTCTCAGGAAATATGGTGTACCCTGGTGAGAATGTTTATTACCGTAACTTTGACAATAAAAATTGCCGACACTTAAAAAGGATTTTCTTAATTACTTTTTATCATTAAAAAATCGTTTATCTTTTAATTTCAGACATTTTGAGATTAAAATTTTATTTTCTTTGCACGAATTCGAGAAATTTGTGAAAATGGGAAACTGCGAGTTACGAACTCGAAAATATATTACGAAAAAATAATACAAAATATAGAAACTGCCAAAACTACTATAAATTACGAAAAAATTTTCTGCAAAACATACAGAAAAAACAAGAATTAGTAGGTTTATAATTTTTTAAAGTTTTCGGCATTTTTCTTCATTTTTCGTTATATTTTTTTGTATTTCGTCACAGTTTTTATTGTTAATCGAATTTTTCTATACACATTTGTACGTATCGTAGTTTTGTGGACTTTTAAAAATTTTTTTCGTAATCCTTTTTATTTTCTTTGTAGTTTTACCGCTTTTTCTTATCAATTCTGCCATTTTTAGTATGTTTTTCTGTACTTTCCGTTGTTATCTACATTTTTTTTCGTACTTCATTGTATTCTATTTTTCGTAATATTCTGTGTCACTTTTCATTTCTTCGAATTATTTACACAATGTTGCAATAACATTTCGTATTTATCTAGTACTTTATCAATTCGCACAATTTTTTTGGATACAATTTTCATTCTCTCGGAAAACTTCCAAGTAATATCGTATTTCCCAAGTAATGTAAATTATCCTATTTGCAATTTAAATTAAAAACCGCTATTTTTACAGCCGAAATAAATCGTAACGCCGGTAAAGTAGAAACTGAGCAATATTCAATTTCAGAAATTTAAAAAGTAAATAAATTCCTCTTCGTTCATTGCTCGCATTTCCCTCTTATAAAATAATTTCTAAGGAAGAGCGGAAAAGCTCAACATAAAAAAGATCTCGTATTATCGATCAATATTCTTCCTTCTTCAAAGAGAAATGGAGATGTAATCACTTGAAGTTGCCGGGTTATCGAGGTGTTATAATCGAATTGTATCGAAATACATCGAAATGTATCGAAATCGTGAATTTCAAATTATCATGGATTTGATAGAAAAGCAATTAAATTATCAAAGATCGTAATCGGGAGATTGTTCGATTACGAAGAAATTCTCGACTTCGACTAAATTGTGCCTTTACATCCGAAAGATAATAAATTCAATTAACGAAAACGAAATCTCATTACGAAGACTTTTTCCTCGAAATTAATCGTTCCTTCAAATAAACTTTATTCTAAGACAATTTTTACGCATTTCTCTTGGTATAAAAATGCAAAAAACTAATTATCGCCAATTAACGCGATTGTCAATTTACATAATGGATTAAAATTATGTACAAGCTGGAAATTTGAAAAATTTTTATTTAACGCGAAGTAATCCTCATAAAAAAGCAAGTCTAAATAATAAATTCCGAATCAATGTGGAGCGCGAACGCGTGTAATCTAGTCGAGAAAAAGATTGCGTGTGCGAAGCGTAGCGGCGAAGGAGACTAAAGTCGAAGAGTGGGAGTGAACTGAAGTGCGCAACAGTCTGTTCCGTTTCCCGCGCGCACACGCTGTGCGCCCTGCGATCACCCAGTCGCCGTATTATCCCTTCAGCGTGAACAAGCGCGAACACATGTGAAGCAAAAATAGTCTCCTGTCGCTTCATTTTAATACGCGATAAACAGTGCTCTTTTTTACGCGCATTTTCCTCTCGCATTCTTCACTTCAACCGAAGCCAGTGCTGTTCTCGTTCAAAAAGCCCGCCGATAAATCAAACTAAAACGAAGAAAAAAAAGAAACCGAGCCTCCACGACTCGTGATGAATAGTTTCGCCGTATCTTCGACTACAACGGGAACGTGGCGAGTGTCCGAACGGCATCGGCACTGCACGTGGAATACCTGGGAAGCGCGATTTATCACGCGCGGTAACATATGAAACCCGCAACTCTCCGAATCCACCAATAAAAACTCGTTAATACGAAAAAAAAAACACTGCGTCCACGACTTCTGCATTTCTCGAGAAAATCAGTGACGTCACTCGGTGCCCCGGGATCCCCGACTATCACGGCCCTGAGCGCCGAAGAAAGAGAAAAAGAAAGAGGGGGGGAGAGAGACGGAGCGCGAGCTCGTGAAAAACAGAGACGGAGAGCGAACCGGCGACGTAGTATTTGTGAGTGAGCAACGCGTCGCGAGGGCTGCGTGTTTCCCGCCAAGATCGTTTCGCTTGTCGCGAAACTCGCCCGGGCGTTGTTGTGTGCGCGCCGCAGTCGACTCGTCGCGCGTTAACGCAAAGCGTACACCAAGTGTACGAATCCCCCATCGACGCTCGCGTACGCGAATCGTAAACGTTACGTCGTGAGACTGTGCAAAACCGGAGTGTGCGCGCGTGTGTGAGTGTGTAGATAATAGCGTAGTCGTGAGACATTATAGTTATATCACCCGCGCGGGATAACGCGGGTAGGGTCGAGGGATATGTCAGTGTTTGGTGTCGACGATCGAATTGTGCTCGAGGAAATTGTCGAGACAACCGAGGAGCAGGACGCCGAGTTTTGCAGGTTAGCGCGCTTCGTTTTCTCAGCCGAATTTTTCCAGACGAAAAATAGCTGCGTCCTCTTTCGGCGCGTGCTAAAGAGAAGGATGACAATATCCTTTCCGAGAACCAGCCGCGGCCTAGATGCACATGGGCGCGCCTACGGCGTGTACGCGCGCGCGTTATGATCTACGAAATTTGTTTAGCGTGATCGCGATTATTCAGCGACCGGCCGGCTAGATGCCGGCAACCTAGCGCCGTTT
>JABFQM010002553.1:0-14723 GCA_022816865.1 Zelostemma sp. ZL-2020 | reverse complement strand
CATTAAATGGAGGATGCTCATTTGTGCTTGGTAGCTGATACATTCCCAAACAAAATGATATATAGTACATATCAAATGATTGTTTCTGATTATAAATATTCAAAGTTTTCGAAAAAAAAACACGTGCTTGTACAGTGGAACGCAGCGCGCGCACGTTGTGTAGAAACAATTGAAATATGAAAATCAACCAGTCTCGCGAATTTTTAACGAAAAAACAATCGAAAAGTTCACGTGTGTTAAGCAAGAAAAGCGCTATTTTGACCAACTCTCCAATAAAAAATGCAATCTGTTCGGAATTCGAACTGAAAAAAGTTAAAAAAGAGCAAGCTCTGAAAAGGAAAGAAGAAAAAGATAAAAAAGACTTTGAAAGAGAAGAAAAAGACCTTGAAAGAGAGAAAAAGACCTTGAAAGAAAAAAAAGCAAAGTCCTACCTTAATTCTTATTTTTGTAATGTTTTTTAATATGTTCCACTGTACCACCCTATTCTGGTACAGTGGAACGATTTACATTTTTTTTATGGCTTTTTTTTTCTTTTATATTTACGAATTAGAAGAGGAAAAAAATATTTTTGATTAGAAAAATGATGTATATTTCAGACCCATATAAGAAACTTAGGATATCTGTGTTCATATTCTTTTTAAAAAATAAACAACTGTATAAGCCTCTCCCCTACTCGAACTGAATTTAAATTTCACGGCCAATATTAACTTCTACCATGTGAGATTGTGAGAATCGCGATGATGCCATAGTAAAATTTCTTATGGAACGTTCCTCGTTTCGATGTGTGACTATAATAAAAATTTAAACGGTCTCAGTCTCGCGTTTCACAATGTTCCAATGCATTTTTTGATACTTTACGTACGGATTTTCGGTGCTTCGAATAATCACGAAGCCCCATTGTAAAATTTAATGTAATGTCAATCTGGTCCAACGCTACAATGATACATCGTAAAAATTCATAATTCTTCATTTCTCAAATAAAAATAAAAATCTCTCCGTGCAGAGAAAAGATTTCATCGTCACAACAAAATGGCGATCTTGTTTACTTCATCTAATGTTTTGTTATTTCAACGAAACGTGTTTGTTGAATTATTCATTAGTAAACTTATAAAAACAGTGTTTTTATAATTAGGACCAGCCAGAATCATCGTTCGAAAAATCCGGAAATATATTTTGTAACTAAGTATTAGTATTGTTTCATAAAATGTTTGTTTCAAAATTCCACGTCTTTTTTTTCGTTACTTTTCTTGTAACTTTTCTTTAACGTCAAAGTACTCGTTGAAATGCACCAGAACCTTTTTTTCGTCTCTTTCCACTCGAAATTTCAAGCAATGAATTCGGCAAGGAGCGAAAGCGAACGAATTTTTGTGCGTTGCGTAAGTACGGCAAAAAAGTTTTGCACTCGTGGACCGCGGTACCGGAAACCTTACGGCATCTTTCGGCTACCGCGGGCAGAGAAAGTATCTTGACAGATGGTTCCCCCTTCACTCATTGGCAACCGTTAGCTCAAGCTACCAGATTATCTCTTTTGCAAACGGAGCGGAATAAGGCTAAAGTCAACTAGGAAACGGGACAATTTCGTACGTAATTGTACCCTCATAGAGGGCGCGGCCTCGAAACGATAATATCTATCCAGTCGCGCGGAGAAAGTTCCAATTTACACTAACGAAAGTGCAAGTTTGCTGCAACACCTGGTCCTTTTTCTTTCGCGTCGAGCAAATTTCAATGTTCAAAAAGAAATGAAAGAAACCAGAGTGTAATTACTTTACATAAAACACTTTTCTTTCCTCTATCTGAAATCGTCGACAAAGATGTAATCGATGCTCTTTTTACGCTTTGAAGTACCCTTATACCTGTTGATTCGTATCTCGCGTGACGTATAAAAAACGCATCTACATTTTAGCCATTTGTAATGCCACGAGAGGTACTCACCCTTCGAGAAATGTGTTTACAATGTACAAAGTGGCTCGGGCTTACCTGAAAAAGAAAAGAAACTCGTTAAGTTTGGACCGAAGATAGAATTGAATGATACAGATTAAGATTGATCATTGATCATTGATCAGATGTCGAAATCATCTAAATATTCTAGCAATAATTGCAGATGAATTCAAAAATCTGATGATTTTTTGCTGTGCTTTAAATTCTTGCCAGCTAATCATGTTACACTGATATTCATAGTGAATTGTCGTATAATTTGGGTCATCTAATTAAATAGAATTGGACATTTTGAAACCTGATTAGGTCTGATTTGGTATTGATTAGACCTGATTTTGAGCTGATCAGACATGATTAAAACCTGATTAGTTATGATAAGAATTGATTTGAAGCTGATCACGCCTGATTTGGAGTTGACCAGCCATGATAAAAACCTGATAAGTTCTGATCAAGCCTGATTTGGAGCTGATCAGCCAGAAACAAAACCTGATTAGTTACGATCAGGCGTGATTAATCTTTTCCCAGGTTCATTATGCACTTTGGGGAAAGGTTTTTCTCAATAAGACCTGGGCGAGATGTCGATTCGACAACGCACTTGTTTCGTAAGAATAATAACCCTGCGTGACCCGGCCAAGTAAGGATCTTTCCTCGCGACAAGCGTATTTATTGCCACAACACACACGCATCGGGCCGGCGCAGTAGCAGCTTGGTAACCATTTAAAGCAGTCGCGGCGGCCTTTTACGACCAGGAAAAACGAGCGAAAAAAAAGGCGGGAGGCGCAGCAAAGAGGAACGATATTTCGGCGGCAGTTTTAATTCCCCGCATGCGAAGCGGGGAGAAAGAATAAACAATAATCACTCGTCCTTACTGCCAAACACGGATAATCCGCGAAGAAGTACTTTCCATCCTGACCTACATTCGCAGAGTGCGTCGCTCGCTACACTCACCGACCCTGAGATTCTTTCGGTGTGTTCGCCGTGCCCGCTCTGTGTACTGCCTTTGCCTTGCAAAACTCTTTTTCCATTAATTTTATCTCCTTTTTTCCGCTCTTTTCTATACTCAAACTTCTTTTCAACCGAATCCTTTTCTCTTGGCGATGCTCTTTTATCGGCCGATCTATCAACATTATTTTTCGTTGAGATTGATTCCGGGCTTGGAAGGCGAACGACTGTAACTTTTTCAGATTTCGTGTAACGGGATAGAGGAAAACGAAAAAAGAAGCTTGGGAAGAAAAAATTTCCATGGGCATAGAGAGATTTCGAGTGTTTTATGCGCGTGTGCGAGCCTTGAACGGCATTATCTTATTACGGCGTTTGGGAGACTGGTCTAACGTAAGAGGTGATTGTTGCCGGCAGAGCGATGTCGCAATGGGAAGTCTTGTCTCGCAACCGTTGTTTCGCTTCGGCAAACCAAGAACTGATGTCCTAGTCAAGAGTAGCAAAATTCGCGAAGGCTCTTAAAAACCCGAGCTAGATTTCATCTTGATTTGAAAAGACGCAAGAACTGAGCAAATTTCATTTGTTTCAACTTTCGTTGGTGACATTGCGATTTCTAGGGAAATATCATCCCATTCATAAATTCGCTACGTGACTGGAAAGCCAATGATTTGTTTTATATGAAAATCGCGAGCCGAGCGTTTCTCGTGTTTGCATTTTCGAAGTCGCGGAACAAAACGAATTTTTTTTTTTTTTTCGTGACCCATTTACGCACTTTCCATTTTTTTTAAACTAATACTTTCGTAATTGAATAGTGATAAGCACAAAAGATGCTAAACAAAAGTGTGTCAGAGGAATGAGAACGCTATTTCAGATTACGAATTAATCGGGTTTAGGAAACAAAGTAAAAACGATTTCGTGGCTTTTTTATTTTTTTTTTCGCTTATCAATTTTATTTTTCAGCGGCACTTTTAAACTCCAAAACTTTCCGTGTCAATAGAACTTCATTGCTATATCTTTCATGACTCATTCCTATTGTTTGTATCTAATCTAGCCTAATACAAAAAATCTTATTTTTACGACTAAGTATTATCCAGTTTATTACGAAACGCGTAATTTCCCAATCGTTCGGAAGTTCGAGCGTTTCCCGCGCGTTAGCCATTAACAGTGGGTAAGAAAGTTCAGCATTGTCGGTAATGTTTTCGTTTCGTTGTTCCGTCGGTCAAAGAGATTTCCTTGGTTTTGCCCGTTAACGCTATCAAGGAAAGAACGCTCTCTAGACCATGGTAGCGGAAGCTCGAGGCAGCCAATCGGCCTTGCAAGGCTGCGGGCCATCGAACTCTTGGCCTACTGTGAAGTTTGAACTCGTGATTTATAGCGGGAAAATGATTCGAACATTCAAATTGCGAAATTCAGTAACCGTATGAAATTTTGTCTCGTATCTCGCGAATTTTTGAACATCTAGTAAAGTTTAAATATCTCGTAATCCAGTTCAATGTCACGTGAAAGGTCGGGAGCTTTCGTGGCGGGGTTTGCTAAGCTATTTGATGTAAATTCTTTGATGAATCTCATACGAAGCTAAACAGTGCCATGGTCACGTGCCACGTGAAACCGGGGCTTCGCCGTCAGACACGCTTTTAATTCGCGTAAGCTCGTTAGCGCCATAAATCGCACTGCGGCTTTTTTGTAACTAAAAATCTGACTCGTTTAACGCACTTTCGAAAAAATCAATTCCGTAGAACTCAAACACAATGAACGTAATTTCAATGAGCGCGTTAAGGGGAACGGTAATTTTTTGCGAGGTCGGAATGAATTACAAGCGAAATAATGTGCGGCGAAGCTAATGAGGATTCGTGAAAAAAGCCTGTTCTAAACCGATTGCCCTGAGATCGTTCTCACGGGCCCGAAAAAAACTTGAGCCATACAAGTTTTGCGCCGCATTCAGCTCTTTTCCCACTGAGCGATCACGGTGTCGCGTGCATACGATTTCATTAAATTCTCGCTGACGTACCGTAAACCGTGCGCGCTTCTTCTGGAGCTCGTCGTTTACCGTTCTTAGAAAGGGTAGAAGCTCCGCTAGAGACCGATTTCTATCGCGGAATCAATGGGATTTTTCAAGCCTGCCTCCAACAACTGTTATCAGATTCTGCAGTCGGTGGGGGAGAGTGCTTTGTTTTTTATACTGTGAATCTTTTCAAGTGAAATTCTACTCATTCGGGATTAGAATTGAATGACTATGTTTAGAGTGAAATTGGGTACGCACACATCGAATTGCACTCCAGATTTCAAACGAAAAATTCCCCTGTTCCAGTAATAGTGCAAAAATGCACTTCAAAAGAGTGGAAATCTCCTTTAAAAAGAATTAACTCGATCTATAGACGGAAATTCCACTCTAAAATATTTAGCGTGGAGCTTGTAGATGAAACTATACATACTGTTCCAGAGAACGTGGTATAAATCGTTGCAATATTTGAACTGATGCTTTAGCTACGAAATGAAACGATGAATTGTTGTTTTTTTCACATACTGGACATAAACAGGAACTCCGAATCGAGGAAAAATCGAAAGAACAAACATGGAAAATGAATTTCCTTTTGAATAAACTAAAAGAACGCGTCTTTTTTTTCAATCTTTTCAAAAACAAAAGAAACTGAAAAAAGTCTTTTCTTATACACTATTTTATTAATTAAATAATCGAGCTGTTTTTTTAAATTTTGTCCGGGTCAAAAACTTCCGTGTTATAAATTCATTAAACGTGATAAAAATACAATAAAAGTCTGATTAAAGCTAAAGGCATAAACTTATAAAATTTGAGTCGAGAGATAAACTTAATTATAAATTATTCACAACAATGTGTAATTACAAGAGTTTTACATACATTTTATCAAAAGTAGATACAACGATCTAACCTATGACCGTCTCAACTATAAAGCACTGCTAAATAGGCTGCTCGATCGTGTATTTATCTACAGATAATTACACATTCTCCGTAATATAAAAAAAACGAGAAATAACATAAGATATACTTCGGTTGTAAAATTGCGTGCTACCTTCATAAAATATCGATAAGTTCTCATTTCCATTAAACCAACAAAACCTAACTATGATATTTTCTAAATTTATCATTAAGTTTCTGACATCATTGCATTTCATGTATATAAATTGCTATTAAATTGTGATAAGAACTATTAATTTTGATAAGCAAGTAATTCTTTCCCATCTGGTAATTCTAGAGACCACAAAGTTCCACCTTTCAAAAAATACCCAACATTTCGCCGAAGTCTTTTTTCTACGAAGTAAAAAGTCGGTAGAATCAATGACTTTCAATAAATGTTCAATTAAGAGGTGCAAAGGGATCGCTAAGGCGTGAAATTGCAGCATTGTTCGGCAAGCATCGTCTGGCTGGAAGGGAGGGGGAGAAGGACATGAGAGGAAAGGCCGAGACGGGCCGTGCAGCGCCCGTAGGCTATTGCTGATCGGCCCGGCCGTCGAGCCCCGCGCCAAGGAGATGGTGAGACACCACGTGGTACGGCAACGGGGTATAACGGTGTTCGGTAATCGCGTCAGAGCCGGTGCTAGCGGTACTCCGAACCGGTCCGTTACTTGACCGACAGATCCGCTAGTACGAGCACCAGCCGCTGGCGTTATTTCTCCGCCAACGTAGCGGAGAAATGTCCCGCGCTCTCTCGCGGATTTTGCTCGCCCGTATTACGTGCCGCGAGGTCCCGTACCAGGCCCAACACTTTTCTTCGTTCGGTCACGATTCCGCACGCTTTGGGTAATGCTTGCCTGGACTTCATGCTTTTCAGAATGCCTACCGCGTAATTCTGTTGCTGAAATCCTGATTAATGTAACCCAGGAAATAAGAACCTTAATTGGATAATTTTCATTGCAATCATTTTTAATTTCATTTCGGAACTTCGGGGTTTTCAGGATATCGAGATATTTCGAATCGATTTATTTCATTTTCCAGCCTCATTATTCAGTTGAAGCAATTTTTTATGTTTGATTACGAACGTTTAATTTCTTTTGTATGTGTACTTTACGTACTTGTAAGGTAAATGTTTCAGCGAACGATGATGTACTCTCTAAAGTTCTTGGAGAAAAGCTCACTCTTATCGGGTATACGCCATCTCTTTTGAAGTGAGAATATTACTTTAAGAAATTGAAAGAACAAGTAAGAAAAAATCATCGTTTCTCGATACGAAATGAAGCAAGGCTTGACGATTAACAAATTTTTTTAGACGATGTAAAATTAATTTCAAGAAAGAGCGCATTCGAAAAGCGTTGAAATGCGCTGCATTGCTCGTGACGTCATTATGCACGAGGTACGGCAGAACAATGGAAAAAGACGTTGTTAAAACCGAAAAAATTAAAAGAAATAGTACATATGAATATTGTTTTGTGTTAAATGTATGATGCACCTCTAAAAATATTTGTGGCTGTGCCGAAATATAAGGAAAAAATAGATCGAACCAATTCGGTGTGATCCACAATAAACTTCGCTACCATCGAATTTATATTGCTGTAAAGATCATTTCGAAGAAAATCTTATTGTCTTGATTATGTTTAAAAAATATTATAAATTAATGCAAATTTACACTATCTTTATCGTTACGAAATTTGACCTAAAAAATTGGTCTAAGAAGAAATGTGACACTTGCTCGAAATAGAATGTAATATTTTACAATTAAAATGATCAATTAAGTAGTAACATACAATGAAATTTCTAAAATCTATCAATGACGTACGCGCAGTGCAAAAACATGGAGATTTCAACTCGGAACGTGCGTAGCGACGTCACAAACGCTTCCACCAATCGTGTGACGTTTTCATGCACGTGATAATATTTGAATTTTCCTCAGCCCTCAATTAATTTTCTTTCAACATTTCATTGTTAAATAATTTCAATTGTATTTAAAAACAGAAAAAACAACACGATGTTTTTTGTGAATTAGTCTATTGATGCTCCTCAATCAGCAAAAATCTCTCCCTGAGAGGGCCACGTTTTATGGGAAGAATTGCGAAGTTTCGACCGCGTTTGAAACGGGGAAATCCCGGGAGTGTTCGTATTTTTGGTACCTGTTCCGGTGATTGGTGGAGACGCCAGCTGGGAGCTGCTGATGTCGGGCGGTTGCTGGGACTGGGTAGTTTGTTGCTGCGGCTGCTGTTGCTGCGGCGGACTATTCGTAGCAACCGCAGATGGACTTCCCGCGCTTTCCGCCATTTTTCTCTCAGCCGATTAAATTCACATTCGAAAACACATTCTCGCGACTCCGAGTTATTTGCAAGAAGCAATAAAGAAATGACGATTCGTCGAAAGCGGCGATTAATTACGTCCAATACATGCGATAAGAAACGATTCCAAGTTTACAAGTTACAGTTAAGCGTGCGATGATATCTACTAGATTCGTATCACGATTTCAATTCGACTAGTTACGTTTAAAATTTACAGCTAAAAGAGATTATTATATATCGATTAGTCTCATACTGACAGCCATTTTCGTCAAAGTGAATTCCGTATCACTTGATGTTATTGAAAATCTATAATTAACTTCCGCTTCTCGCTTTAAGGCCATGTTTCTCATCTATTTAATTTCCGATACTCGGCTTGTTTATCGTTTGATCCTCCGACCAACAGTCTCCTTTGTGTGCGATTCGTGGGTTTTATCACTCGGGAAAGATTCTCGTTTCTGCAATTATTCATCATTCATTCCGATTTCCGATCTTCGGCTGGATTTTCCTCGCCCTTTCGAATCTTCCAACGCTTTCGTCCGGGATATCAATAGCCGGTGAGAACGTGGAGCGAAAAGGAAACCTTAACTTTGTAAAAACGATCGTCGTGCAAGGAGTGGTGGGTACTCGACCTTAACTCTACAAGCGCGCTTATAGCGGCAGGGTGTGGAAACGCGAGACCAGGCTAGAGAGTCAATAGGTCAGTGGGATTCGTCTATCGCGACACTTGTACTTGAAGACGAGGAGATTTCCCACGCCAATATTAAACCCCGAATTTTTTCTCGTTCCCAAATAAAGGCAAATGACAAAATCGATGCATGCGATCAAACCGGAACTAAAAATTCCGCTTTCTACACGGAGCCACGGTTATTTCAGAAGAGGCGACATCGCGATGTTTTAGCAGCGTACGTCCTCGGACGTCATTGATCGCGAGGACGATACCATTCGCTGATTGGAATGAAAAAAAAATCCCTTGTGTTTTGTATGGAGATGTTTGACAAAGGGAAAAGCGAGGGATGTTTTGCAAAAAGAAAGCACGTGTGAGTGCGCAATCAAGCCCAGGAAAATCCAGCCAACTATTCTCGCGACTCCTCCGCGGTCTCCGCGGGCGATATCGATTCGTGAGCTCGGCAAATGTATTTGCGTAGGGTCCACTCCCCCTCACCTTGCGATTTCACTTTTGACTTTTGAGCCCGCACTCGCGTACTTACGCGCAATGGCCAATTTTGATTCGCAACAACACTCGTTCGCACGCGGCGATATCTTCGCCTTTCGCCGCGGTGTTATCGAACCGCGAGGTTTTGATTGTCGCTTATTGAGAACGCTCGGGTCGTCGAGCTTATTCGTGCTGCGATTTCGTACACTGGGCGAACTGCCCTCGCGGGGATATCTCACTGGGGTTGTAATGCTTTCGTGGAAAAAAAACGCAGGGTCGGCGTAACTGACGTTTGGTTTCGGCGATGCACTTACGGGAAACGTTGTTGCCGGACTTGCGGGATGTTTCACCAGATGGCAGATCGCGACGCCCAGCGTCGCGACACCCTCCGGCGACTTGCGCCGTCGCGCCCGAGCTTTATCGAACGAGAGAATTTGAGCGGATTTTGCAGCGGGAATTGAAGTCTCAGATTCCAAGTTTTCACTGAAAAATTCTTCGGTCAAACTTGGTTGAATGATGAAGAAAACAATTTCGACTGATTCGATTTCGGGTATCAGGAAACATTTCTATTCATGGAATAATTAGTTTCCTTGGTGATAAGATAGAGATATCATTCGTTATTATAATGTAATTTCAATTTTTAGTCGAAATTAATTATGTATCATCGAGACGTTCCGTTTGCTGAAGGTCAGAAGGGTTGGGATATCGAAAGCGAAAGTGCTCTCAAGGGGTAAAACCTTTCAGAAAACGACCTTGTTTCCAGTATCGTACTGCTCCAGAAGCCTACTTTGCTGAATTATCTCTTCCATTGTACTTTGTTCAAAGCCGAAATTAATTCATTGTATGAATCGTTTTACAGATTTCTTTTTTCTATACAATTCTGTGGATTTCCGGCAAATTTACACCAGTTCAATTTGCTGTTTTAGCGAATTTTCAAAACTTTGAAATTTATCGATTTTTCGAGACGTAAAAAATGATGTGTTAATGTTCGTAATGACGTACTTGATGCACCGAGGGCGAAAGTGTAAAAAGTCCTACGAAATCGTGGTACATGCGCTCTGGGGTTGAAAGCTTGGACTTGTTCGATCCGGAGAAACCCGGCTCCCTTGCTCATACTACTTTTATAAAAAGTTCTCGCGATGCACTTTACGTAGTAGGGTAGAGCTTCGCGTGGAGCTTGCGATGAAGCTGCTGTACGCATTCACCGCGCCTGCGTCTTGCATCGTAATATCGCGGTGTTTCACCATCTTATCGTTAACAGCGATATCAGTGTTGACAAATTATCAACTTTAATCTTTACGTGCAACTGAATTTCATGTTCAAATTTATCGGCTTTTCAATGAGTCATTACGAAAGAGAAAATTAGTTTTTGGGAAATTTTTCGAAAGGCTCGGTAACTTCGATCTTGAATTTTTAGCGCTTATTTTTACTTTTTCCGAATGTTCCTTTTATGACCAAGAGAAAATTGCCGCGTTTTCGTCGATTCAAGTCGGCGCCTCTTCAAACCGGTACTTTTAACTGTACAGCGAGAAATAATGCCTTAAAGCAAGAGGCTGCTTACGCCACGTGCACGAAACACTGATAAACTATACTTATCCCTTTATGAGCTGGAAATAATTCAACGTGTTAATCCTTTCGTGTTCGAAAACGAGGAGTTTATGAAAATTCGACACAGTCCCGCTAGCTATTACATCGCCGTAAACGCGAGGAATTTTTTTACACATGCTCCCCTGCAGCAGCGATAAACTTGATAACGCAAAAATATCACATTTGCTCTGGCGTAAATAGGAAACTGCGGGAATCTACCATATGAGTTACAGATTACTACAATTTGTGCAACTAAACATTATCGAACGCTGTAATTCGCTTCATTTGATTGCCGATTTACAAACTACAAATTGCTACAGATGACTGCAGAAATGCTATCAAAATTACAAGTATGTATGAATAATTGAATCGGTAGATGCGGAAACCGGATAAGTCCATACATTTTTCATTCGACTTATTCCATTTTTGCATTTGCCGATTCAGTTACATAAAGCGCTCAAACATACCTATTACGAAAAGCTCTCGGAAAATATCATAAGCTGGAAAAAATTGCAAAAGTACGGAAAAGTACCAAAACTTTACTGCAGTTTTTTTTTCTTGTAGTTTTATGAATCCTTTATGATTTGTTGTCATTTTTTGTAGTTTTTAGTAACTCTCTAGAGGTTTAGCGATTCAATTACTATGGTTGGATAAGATACTTTTAGGAAGTAACTGAGTTAAGTTGGTATAACTTGTTTAGAATAAAACATTGAGTTGAGAACAATTCTTTTTTTCACATAAAGTTTATAAATTCTATACACTTTATCCAGAATTTAAAATATATCAATCGTTGATTGCTAGATCTTACAAAAAAAAGTTTTTGATAAATGTAACTTTTCTTTGATTTAAATATTGTTTTTGTCAACAAAGTCTACATCATTTCAAAATCGATTTAAAAAATGATTCAATTCCCACAGCTACCAACCCAGTTCGATAAAAGATTTTTCTTGCCTTGAAAAACATATGTGTTATCTATAGATGAACCACAAATGACAAATCTGTGGAATAACATTTTTATTTTTGTCATTGCTTTCTAATTTTTGAATAAATTGGTGCTCTCTAAATAAAAGAATATTTTTAAAATTAATAAGATAATATACTTATTCAGGTTCATTCTAAGATTACATTTTTTCTTCCGCTTCCTCGTTGTATAAAATTAAAAGTTATAATCTTTTTTAAAACTGTAAAAGTAACAAAATCAAATCAAAAATAAATTAACTCTCAACTTCCAACTTGTGATTCAAGTTACGATATCCAACCTTGTTTCCCGCTACATAAACTTGAATAATTTTGTAAAATTTGTAATCATTCTCGTATTTTTGTGGTCTCCTCTCAATTCCCAGCATTCCACGTCTTATTCTTCCACGACTTTTTACAATTTTCTTTCAACCTCCCAAAGTACTAACCACAATTCATCGTTTATAATCAATCATCAACCAACAAGATAGCAATTTCATACGAAACACCGTACAAACAGTGAATCGTGCTCTTTTCTTGCCTCTTCCTCTCGGTAACATCGCAACTGCCGAAAAACGCGGAAACCCCGTCACGAGCCGTTCTCGTGACGTTTCGGCGGCGCGCGTGACTCGAGGTGATATCCAGAACCGATAATTGAAAGGGTTCCGAGGTCAACAACTTCCCTGACATCGCATGACGGCGAAGAAGACGGCGCGGAAAAAATTGTCACGCTGGAGAGATGCCGGAGGATGGATGCCGAGACGCCTGTCATTAAATGGTAATTGGCGAGCCGCAGGGAAATGAGCGGTCTCGTGCGAGACGCGAGCTGAGCTGCCCCCCTTCCCCCCCGAGGTCGGATGCAAGCGTAAAAGGTCTTGACCGCGGTGCTTGAGCTCGTGGCGCGGGTAGCGCTAGGTTTCGTAGGCTCGCGATCACGTAATGTAGGCTCGTCAGCGAATGTACCGCAAGATACCAGTTACGTCATCGCTGGAACAAGTGGGACGGGCCAGGCATAGAGCAGAAAGAGAGATAAAGGAAAAGCCGTTGGTGAAATGGAGGGAGAAGAGAAGGAGCGGCAGGAGGCAGCGGGAGAAAGACGCGAAAAAGGAGCGAGCGGGAGTTGGGGGTGTATAGGAAACTCTAGGTCACCCGGTCGTTGCGGGTTCGATTACCTCTTCGCCACAACAGTCCATCGCCATAGGAATCTCGCGCCATCAGTTCCGCCGCCGATTTCGTCAAACATCGTGACGGGATCGCTGACATTTGAAGATCAGAGCTTTCTCAACTCCGTTGAACTCTAATTGACTTTGTCTCCGGCGACTTTTCCAACGATCCCTGCTTTCGGACGCGGAATAGAAAATTTATGGAAGTGGCAAAGTTTATGGCGTATGAAATTCGACGGAACAGCAGGGGGGTAATGCAATTTTATACAGAGTTTCCGTATGAAGTAATGACGTTTCGAGTACTTTCCTTATTCGTGCGTGTATCTGTATCATATCAAACTGGATATGTTTATATCGAGCCGGGAAAGAGGGAGATAATCAAGTCGAGCGTGGTTGGATGCACGTTTGTTCACGATAATACGTAGCGGTAAATTGCCTAGGCCAGTGCTCGCGTGTCTCGATACGCGCTTGCAATCGTACGAGGCATATTTGCTTCTACCGGGGACACGCGTGTCCGGGTTTACCCTATCTTTCGGCAATTTTTAGGACATTTTTATTTACTTATGGCTTAGCTGAAATTTAATTTAGACTACAAATTTTCTGAATAAATACATTTTCATTACCCTGCGCTGTAAATTAAATCTCCCCCCCCCCCCAGTTCCAATATTTTCCGAGAAGTCGTAAATTTGGTATTCGAAAAAAAGAGCAAGGTTTAAAAGCCAAAGTCGTCGAGCGTAAACAGATATAAAAATGCAATTTTTCAATATCCCTATAGCGAGGCAAAGTACCTGCGCATCGTATTCATGAAAATGTAAAGAAAGTAAAGAACGGTATCCATATCGCTATGAAGAAGATAGCAGCAGAGAGCGCTCGGTTGGGACAATAAAGTAACCAAGTGCAATAAATCCTGGGCCGTTCGCGCAGTACAGTTATATGATCCCGGACTTGGTTCTCGGCGACTGGCGCATCGACTCGCAACTGGGATAAACACGAAGTGTAGTGTGCCTTCTCGTTATCCGGCTGCCCCGAAGAATATAAAAGATCAACGACATCGCGCGGCCTTTACGTCGGCTGAATTAAGGCGGCTACGGGCCGCAGGAACGCCCTCTCCTCGAACCTTTTGTTCCTTCTCGCTTTTTATCGCTTTTCAGAAAAATGCTCGCAACTTTTCCCCGCTCATTGAATTAGTAATAACGTTGCGGAAACGACGAACGCCGCGGCTAGAAAAAGGAATACGCAATGGAAATGAGCTTTCCGAGAGAGGATTTTGTGATGAAAGTGCGACTCTGGAGAAGCAGAAAGTATTTATTTCGAGACGGACGTGCGAGATTGCTTCTCGCATGTCTACCTTGACCATGCTGTTGCAAGAGGCAGTACTTACTTTGTATTGCGTCACAAGTTGAACTTGGTTCACCGGTCGCGAATGCATTCATGCATGCGCAGCATCTCGTGCTATCCTCAATCTCGCATCGAATTAATTCCCATTTCTTCGAGCTTTACGAATTCCTCGATCGAATGTGATACTTTTTTTGCGCCCCCCCCCCCCTCCTGTTCCTCGCCATCACCACAAACGGGTATCTCTCCTGCATAACACCACAAAGAACGGAAGAACACTATTACCGAAATTATGACGCATTGTCTTTTCTCCCTACTGTGATACCGCGACACACCAGCCGCATCTCCCTCCCACAACTCCTGTACGCTTTGTCTGCCCGCTGTGGGAAACGAAAAACGAGACAGTGCACTGCCGCACC
>JABFQM010002552.1:0-14730 GCA_022816865.1 Zelostemma sp. ZL-2020 | reverse complement strand
TTATTGTTTACCCAAGATAAAAAATTTGAAATTATAAAAGATAGCCTCTGTATGAATATTTATTGATAGATGAAATGATCCAGGGGTATCCAGAAGTAGTTCCAATTTATCAGCTCACTGATGTTAGGTGAGATTGTTCATACAGCTGAAACAAAACAAAAATTTTTAAAATTTTCGATATAAATTGGCATTGTGTTGACGCAGTTTTACAAAAACATTCGATTGAGTTGTAAATTTGCGTTGCATGCATGTGTTTGTGGTTAAGTAGGTATTATTATAAATTAGGTTATGAAATCGTGTATATCGGGCAAAAAAATTGAACTTTTACTGCACTACCTACAGACTGTGGAGAAGATGTTTATTTGGACCTCGCACGCATCTTCCTCCTTTTACGCTTTAGCCTGCGCATCCTCTTCTTACGCCACTGCAAAAACACAAAAATTTCGATCATAACAAACGAACACTCAATCGCATTTGTCCTTGTCGCTCTCACTCTTCGAGTTATTCAAGTGTCCTTTTCCACGCGACACATTGTAACACGAATTAAATAATCGCATTTGTCAAATAAATCAGCCAATTCGCATACAACGCAACAAGAAATTGATATGAAACTATGAGAATGAAAGAAATAACTTGTAAAATCAGACGAAAACGTGTTAAATTTTTTCACGAAATGTGTACGTTAATTTGATACTTACCAAGTTGAAAAATATACGTATACGGAGAAAAATATAAACGTTTGGAAGTAGAAGCTTACCTTAGCTCTCATTGTGTGGAATTAGAGGTGTCTAGAGTATTCTAGAATACCCCGATTATTCGGATTTCGGATCCAGCGGATCGTCCGTCTTCGATCGTCTCTAAAACCAATATGGAAGAGGACGGCTTTGCGCTGTTCGGCCTGCGGCAAAAACGGGAAAAAAACACAAGTTACGTAGCGCCCTCTGGAACAAGCGGAAACTAATCTAAAATGTACTTCCAGAATTTAAATTACTTTTTACATTAATTTCAAACTGTAACAAATAGCAAATAACGAAATACTACTCATTGGTTTGATAAAATAATACAACAAATTGTTCAATTACATATTTACTCGTACTAATGCGCGAGTTACCCTATATTTGTCTGGAAATGATAATCTTTACCTTTTAGTAATGTTTTTCATCACTTAAATAATTACATACAATCGTCCGAAATTGATGAAAAATTGTCGAGAAAATCTCTGTCACGAGAAAAAACCGTTTTCAAACAACGCTTTTTCTCGCGCCAAACTTTGATGCGAGTTGCACTTCCGCAAGGCTGTTTCCGCATGTCAATGTTTTCCCGCGTTTAGCCGCGAGCGTGTCAAGCAACAGATTAACCGACTGTCGGAGCAGATGACTGAACATTCCTCGTTCACGTGCCTCGTTTTTAGTGTCAAATGAACAAATAACAAACAAAAAATTTTCCCACCATAAAAACACCGAAAAAAGAGCGAGAAACGTGAGTATATGAACAATAATTCATTATTTCCACAGAAAATGAAATTGCGAATCAGTTTACACGGGATGTCGATTTTTTACGATCGACGTTTATTAATTGAATTCCCGAACTGTGATTAATGAGGAATTGTTGTATCGATTTTTAATTTTGTAATTCGTGAGATAAGTGATTAATTAAATTGTTCGAATCGAATAACATGTCAAGTGTTTTTTAGGTAAACAATGAGCACTCAAAAGAAAGTTACCGACTCGTTTAAAGTCGTAAAAAATGCTTGTTCTTTTTACGGAAAGAAAAAAGTTCTCCAGGAAGAAGAAGATTTAACAAGCTTTGTGCCGAACAGCATCTCCGATCTTCCCTACACGCCAACCACGAGGAAAATTGTCGAATTGACGGACTCCGACTCCGACTCTGACTCCAACGCTGAAAACTGCACTCAGACTCCGATCTTAAAAAAGAACTCGAGAAAATGCAGATATCGTGAAAACTTTGCAAATGGTGAACAAATAGCAAACCATTTGAAACGTTGACTTTTACAATCAATCAATGTAATAACAACGACGCTTTTGCTTTCAGATTTATCTTTGTCGCCCCCGAAGATGCGCAAGACAACTCCGAGAAAAGCAGCGAAAACCCCAACTCGGAATTCCAAGCTAGCAACGAAAGTACCTTCGACGCCACTGTCTAATTTCCATATCGCTGATACACCAAAGAAAATGAGCCCGAAAAAATTATTCTCTTTGGACGTTTATCAAAATGCTAGAAAATCGTTGCACAGTTCGTTGCCGCAAAGTCTTCCAGGTCGAGAGGTGGAGATGGAGCAATTGGAGGAGTTCATTTCTGGGCACATCAAGAAGAAAACTTCGGGCTCGCTGTATATTTCTGGTCCACCTGGTACTGGAAAAACTGCGTCTCTTTCCACGACGATAAAGAAATTCCAGAAGCTGAAAACTGTGTACATAAATTGCACCGATGTGAAGTCCGCGAGTGCAATTTATAAAAAGATTGTTGACGAGCTGGACATTGACTCGCAAAAGAGGAACAAGAAAGCTGTAATCGAAGAGTACCTCACTTCGTCGCGCAAAACGCTTGTACTAATTCTGGACGAGATCGATCAGTTGAGCACGAAAAACCAGCAGGTTTTGTACTCCATTTTCGAGTGGCCTCACATGTCTAAATCAAAACTCATCCTCATCGGCATTGCTAATGCCCTAGACTTGACAGAGCGCATTTTGCCAAGGCTTCAAACAAGGCAGGGATTTTGTACTTTTTCAAGGTCTTTATTTCGGCTTGAATTTAATGTTCTAATGCATTATTTTTTGTTTTAGGTGCGAGGTGAAACCGGAAGTAATGATATTTGTTCCCTACACGAGGGAGCAGATTCAGGAAATAATAATCGATAGATTGCGAAGGGCGGGGGCGACTGATATTTTTCCTGAGGCGGCAATCTCGCTTTTAGCCAGGAAAGTTTCTGCAGCGTCGGGTGATATTAGGAAGTCTCTGGACATTAGTCGAAGAGTCATCGAGTTCGTCGAGTCTCGCAGAACCGCTTGTATTCTGCAACCAACGACCGACAATGGTGTGCAAAATCGATACATTTTCACCGGCTTCATTTAGATTTCCAGCTTTCTTTTTCTACCCTTTTCATTTTATTTTAGAGTCCAACATAGATGCAGAGAAAATTGTACCAGCGGAATTGAAAGTCAGCATGAAGGACGTATTGGACATTATAAATGCGGTCCAAGGAGGGTCACAGAATATTGACGAGGAGGAAAGCAAATTTACTCTGCAGCAGAAAATCATACTTTGTTCTCTGATGTTGATTCTCGAGAAGGGGAAAAACAAAGATATCGAGCTTGGCAGGGTAAAGATTTCTCAAATATGTTGTCATTCTTGAAATTTCGTTGAACGTTTCAACAATTTCTCTCTGGTTTTCCAGCTCTACAATGTTTACGAAAAAGTATGCCGTAAGCAGAAAATCGGGGTCCTGAGCTACAACGAATTCGTTGGTGTTTGTAATCTAATCGATGTTCATGGGATTTTTAACGTGTCTTTGAACAAAAAAGAGTTGCGCCATTCGAAAGTGATACTAAAGTGGGATCAGGAAGCCCTGATAGCAGCGCTGAGCGATAAAAACTTGACTTCGCAGATCATCGACGATGTTTCATGCCTTTAAGTTATCTTTTTTACTTGTACATATCAACCGACTGCATTATTTATTGTCCAAAGAATCTCAGTTCTTGCATTGTTTTAAATGGAAAATGATCTGACACTTGTGCCTTATGAGGTTGAGTTACATTTTAAATAGAAAAACAAGCATACTAGGTCACATAATATTGTTATTGTTAAGAGTGATTTGTGCTGGGAAATTAAACAAGTTTTAATACATCTTGTTCGATTAATTTCTACATTGTAGAGTTATTTAAATTATTTCATTTGTTTCGTTGAAAAGTATATGTTTCAGAATACGTAATGTTGACTACACGTAATATATTGTATCGCAGAAGCACCTTTGTCAACTTAGAAAAAGACATTTCAGAAAAAAATGTTCACATTTACAGAGCACACTCTAATGAACAAACTGTAACTGCACAAAACAAAAATCATCGAACAGTGTATTTTATTGCCAGCAAGATTTTTCTTCTCGAGTAACTTTCTGCAACTTTTGCTGTTTGTAAAACTCCAGTTGAGCCATTCATTTCGCGAGGAACAGTGAGGCAACAATAAAAAAATTATAATCAGCTTTATCTTTTCAGTGACAATGATAATTTACACAGACGCTGAATCAAAGCGAATAAATCAAATTAAATCTGGTACAATCGTTTCAGAATTCTCTTCTTTCGTAGACTGAACGAGTAACAAATATACCGGTTTTCTTATTGGAACATTTTCGCTAATTGAGTCGATCGCTATTGGGTCTGGTGAATCAACGGTTTCCATATCAAATGGTCTCGGCTCTTCTTTAAAGAAAACGCCTTCTTCAGAGATGAGAACTTCATTCTTTTTCCTCAGCCTCATTATGCATTCCTCTTTTTCGCCATCTTCCACTACATCGAATAAAACGAAAAAAAAACCCATGTCAATATATTATTATAAAATAAACACATTTCAAGTTCAAGAATAAATTACATTCGTTTGATTCTCCTTGCATCGCGGAACCATAAGCCATAATTTCATTCTTAATATTTATCTTATAATTCCCAGCAACGTTGTCCACGTTCGTTCCTCTCTTGTAGTACTTTTTAACTTCTGAAACATACAAAATCATCAACAAACCGACCAATGAATTGCAATAAAAGAAACCCAAAATTCAGCTCACCATTGATAGGGAAACAACTTCTCAGTGTGTGCACTTCCCCGGTTTCGCTTTTCCAATGCTCCAGCGAATGCATCGCAAATTTCGTTTTACGCTGAATCGTGTTATTGCAGTACATGCAAACAAATTCTTTCTTCTCCTCCGCCGTCGACGAGTGTTCGAAATCCTGCATGTGCTTTAACAGAGTCTGCCGCGATCTGAAATTATCCTTGCACTCCCCGCATTCGAAAGGCTTAATGCCCAAATGACTCAGGATGTGCTCGGTGAAGCTGCCAGTCAACTTGAATCGCGCCTGGCACTTTGGACAGGACAAAGGTTTTTCCTCCGAGTGTAGCAGCATGTGATGCTTAAGATTTCCGTTCTGCTTGAAGGCTTTGCCGCATTCTCGACAGCAGTAATTTCTCTCGTCCGAGTGCACCAGCAAGTGCGTCCTCAGTCTCATCTTCGTGATGAATCGCTTCGAGCAATCCGCGCACTCGAACGGCTTCTTCGACTCCACCACCGGATCTTCCGGGACCTTGGGTTTCAGCAACTCCATTATTTTCTTAGGAACGCTCTTGGTGTAGTGTCTTTTGATTACAGGATTGTTCACCTTTTCCTCGGTGCTCAAATGCTCCAGAGAGTGATCGACGAATTTCGTTTTCCCAGAAATTTTCTTGGGACAGTACGTGCAAGTATACTCTTTTATTTCCCCTCGAATCGAGGAATGCCCGACGACTTCCAAGTGCCTTATCAGCGATACTTTCTGCCTGAATTGCACCTTGCATTCCGTGCAGATGTACGGTTTGACTCCCAGATGACTGAGGACATGCTCCACGAGGTGATTTTTGTACTTGAATCTCGTGCTGCATTTGGTGCACGAGAAATGCCTCTTTTTTGAGTGGACGAGGACGTGGCTGGAGAGACTGTTCTTGTTGTAAAAATGTTTCCCGCAGTCTGTACATTTGTGCATTTGCTCGTTCGCGTTCGTCGCCGCTGGCTCCGCGAGCGTGCTTTTTGGCTCCGAATTTCTCTCGGCTTTCTGGCTTTTTCTCGTCATTGTTTTCAGCGGTTTCGGCAGCAAGTTCAGCAGGATTGGAGGTTTCGAGGTCGGGAAGTCCGTGCCATCTTCGCGCAAGTGAGTCATTGTGTGGTACAGGTAATACTGTCTTGACCTGTAACGCCTGCAGCATTTCTTGCAAGTGTAGATTTTGCTTTCCACCCGAGGAAGAGTCTGATTACGAGTTTTTGCTTTGGAACTGGAAGTTGGCTGGACTTTTGAGGAAAAGTGGTTTCTCTCATGGTACGTCAGGCTCATTTCCCACGCAAATTCCTCGGTGCAGTGGTTGCATTTGTATTTGGTCTTCTGGTCCATTTTGGGAGCCGAAACATTGTTTCTGACCTGTGGGTTTTGTTCCGTTTTTACGACGTGGGTCGCGTAGTGTAGAAGGAATTCTTTCTCGTTGCAGTGAGACGTGTCGCACTTCAGGCATTTGTAGCTGAGGATAAACTCATTTTGCTGGAATATAACATTGTTGGAGGCTTTTTCCGGTGCATTCTGTGAAATGGAAAATATAGTTTTTTACGCTTTTGAAATGGTTTTTAGAGACTTTTGAAAAATGGGTTTTTTACGAACGTGGTTCTGGTTATTTTTTTCTCGCTTCGTTTGAGAATCCATTTGTACTTCTTGTGTCGTTTCCATTATTACAATTCCTTTTTCGACAGCTGAAGAAATGTAATGCGAAATTAAGTAATTTTAAGCAATTCTGAAGAAATTGGTAACAAATTATTATTAGTTCAAGTTTGAAATTTCTTCGTCAATTATTTATTGACGTATCGAAATTACCTGATCAAGAAACCCTTGTCAACGTATTGGACATATTTTTCGAAATATAGAATTTTTATTGTTGTTGACGTCAACAAAAAAGAAAAATCTGGAAAAAATTCGGTTTTCCAAAAGGTTGGTTAGAAAGTTTACCAGCTTGGTAAAGTAATACCCGGATTTGTCGAAAGTCGGTAAAGAATACTTCTTTTATCCCCACTTTTTCAACGACAACAACGCCAACAGCGGATGATTCGGAAATATAATCTCCTCATTTTTTTTCTCGATCTCGTCGAGTACGCACGCACCGTAGATTCATTTTTATTCTCGACGCTTTTGTCATATCGTGGCAAGTTCAAAAGGTGATTATTATTGACTATTATACCATTTTAACCGCGACTCGCCTTTTTCCCGAAATATCTCTTCGTGCATGCATGTCAAACTCGCGCGAATCGGGTGAAATCCGTCGAACGAGGACTCGGCAACTTTCGCCAATCAAAATAGCAGTGAAACGCAACACTAAATATGGACAATCCGTTTTTCCGCATCGAAATCCACGAAAAGTTTGGCTTTTTGCGGGGGAATGCTCGAGAAATGAATCTCGGAACGGCATTGTCCCCTGTTGCTGTTGACGCATTTTTTGTTTCGAGTTTCGTTAGAGAGCGCTCAGATTATTTTCGACTACGGCGGTAAAATGTTCGGTCTCTTTTTGTTTACACGTCGATGTCTTGTTTTCTGTGTTCTTTAGTAATCAAATGATACATGAGTCGTAACGGCGGAAAATTAATTTGCTTATTTATATTTCACAGCGACCATGGCCACTGCACAAATGAATCGAGTGCGAACAATCAAAAAGAGCGAGAAACCTCGACTCAAATTTCAGCGCAACACGACCGTCGATGGACGGATTACGACTAGTAAGAATATTTCCATCTGATTTATCCCGAAAAAAACGTTCGTTCATCTTCGAATCTCAGAAAATCGAATCACGATAATTTCCATTGAAAAATGTGGAAAAAACGAGATTTTTGTCAAGTTTAAGCTTTATTCATCAAAAAATTGTTACGTTGCTTTTTAAATCTAGTGCGTGTAGAATAAAATGTACCGCAAAAAGACCCAAAAAATGAAATACCTGACATTTGAATTGTTCTGTTCCAGTCGAAGAAATAGTATCTTTGATGGATAATGTCGCGATGCTTCTAAACAGCGGCAACAACGACCAGACCAATGTGATTGCAATGTGCAATCAACTGAAGCTGCATGCCCCACAAATCGAAGCCATCTACAAAGGTCTCAACATTTTTGCAGCAATTTTTACCTTTTGTGCAATTTTGACGTCTTGTGCAAAAATCAATAATTTTTATTTTAATCATAGATCAAGTGGACAGAGCATTCGTGGCGATCAGAAACGGCAGCCAAGACGAAAGATTTGACTTAACGACCAGGGTTCACTTGCTGGAACTTATAGAGTTGAGAGCTAAACAGTGGCACCATAATGACTCGATGGACTCGTATTATTCGCAGAAACTCATGAACTTGGACAGTGTGAGCTGCATTCATTTTAGTTGTTAAATCCTTTTGTGTCATAACATAGGAAAACGTTTAGAAGGGCTCTCAAAGTAAAAGGGCAAAAGATTTATCTTCAAAAAGGAAAAGGGTCTTAAATCGAGCTTATTTCATGGCCCAGCGGGATATACCTTTTTGTACAATGGGTGGTTCATTCACTCTGTCATCGCCTGGGGCTTCGAGTAATGATGTTGCAGGAATAAAAAGCGCCTACATTTTTAACAGCATGAGGATGAAAAAAAATTGAACTTCACCTAATGAAAAGTAATTGAATTTGGTTATAATATTGTATGTTTTTTAGAGCGAATTGTTGACCCCGGACACGCCTACTAGTTTGCTGTCTTCCACGCTGCTGCCCGCTTCCGTGTCTCCGCCACTTTTAGGGCCCGGCGACGTCCTAAAAAACAGCGGAAAATTTGCTAAGCCTACTCGTATCCCAGGGAAAAATTATTGCAAGGACGAAGTTGTTATTAGAAACAGCGATTCTGGAAAAGGTGAATTTTCAAGTTTCTCTGTATTTCTCTTTTTTTTTTCAAAAAAACTGTTGTTAAGAGCAAGTATGAAATTATGCGGAAAGTCTGAAATGAATTTACATGAAAATACAGTGATGGGAATAAAGGGGCGGCGAGTTCACATGATCGAAGAACTCAGCGAGACGATCATCTCCTTTCAGCGAGGTAAAGCGAGGAAATGCCACCTGCTTGCCGCACATCACCAGAAATCATTAATCCCTCTTTTTTACCCATTAAAAATTTAACCGTCAAAACACCCCATTCGACGAAATGTTTGTTTTGATCTGAAATGTTTATTGAACTTTCTAAAAAGTGAAACTTTCAATTTTCAGATTGCTTGAATTTGTTTGAGATTTGCAATGTCCATTAAGAACAGGATGCATGCTTGTTTTGTAATCAATGAAAAAAATTACAAAAATGGAATTATTGTTAGGAAAGAGGAAGAGAAAGTTGGATAATAATTCATCATCAAGTTGCTCTTTAAAAAAGCATGTCGCTCGAGTAACAAGCCACGTTCAAGCTCAAAACACGATAAATTAACAAGCTGATAAAAAGTGTACTTTTTCGTTGATTAATAACTGAAAAATTCTCTTCTACAATCAAAGCTAAAATGATTTTCAATGTTTTAGTTAATCCTGGAGCTCGGGAACGATTAGTCCAGATAACGGGGACTTCTGAGGACAAGATACTGTAAATTACAAACTCTGTGATAATTTTCATTTTTATATGATTTTTAAATAACAGGAATTGGTTTTTTTTTAGTTATGCAAAGGATTTGATCAAGGATACCATTCAACGAAACGCGTCCCCGGTGCGGTTGGAGCAGAGCGGAGAGAAAAGTGGCATCGGCGGCTCGAGCTCGTCGCTGAACAGCAGCGCTTCGGACGAGAGCAACCGGATCCAGCAACAGAGCTCGCAATTCTTGCGTAATTCCCTTCTGCAAAGCTCTATCACGAACGACGCCAGCTTTGGCGAGTACAAGTACACCGTGACTATCGGCAATCAGTCCCTCAAAATCACTGGCAACAATCTCGAGCTTGTCAGGGTAAACGATTTTTCAAACACCCGTTGGATTTAATTACACCTTGATACTTCAAAGTTTATAAGATTTTTTTTTCATTTTGAAAGATATGATGGATGTTATAAAAGAAGAATATTAAGTAATTTGTTGTCATTACACCTTAATCGCTGCAAATTAGCTATATAATTTTTTAAGAAACTCTTGATAGTATTTTTCTTTTATTTGTATGAAACAGACTGCAAAATTGGTCTTGGACAGCTACTTCGAGCAAGAAAATGCCAACAGCGGGACGAAATTCTTCAGCTTGGACGAGGAGCCCTTGTACATGACTGTTCCTTCGCAGCCGCAAATTCCTGTGATACCAGTTCTTTCACAGCCTCAAATTCCTATGATACCGGTCATTTCTTCACATCCGCAAATTCCTGTGATACCGATGCTTGGGAATTTAACGAATCTGCAGAGCTTCAACGGCACTGTGACTGGCGACGAAGGCTTCAAAATCAAGCTCGAAGAACCTACGAAAACACACTGTTGGTTTCATTGTATTTTGTTCTTTGAGAAACTTTCACTAAAGTGAAATTTTTATTTACAGCGGTTATCAAACTGAGCTACGATTTCCTTCTGGCCTGCTCAAAAGGGCCTTACGCGAAAAGACCACCAGTGGATTGGGCCCGAATCCAAAAGGAAGTACCGGCCATCGTCGGCAAGGTATAGGAAAATGATTTCTCATAAATCGACGTTCATTTTCATCTCACGCTTTTCGTTGTGGTGGTTTCATACTGAAGTGTTTTTAGGGTATTCTGATTCCATTTTTTTTTTCTAACATTAAAACAGAATACCTAATATTTGATGTAAATTATTTTTATTTTTTACTTAACAAAGATGAACAGAAATGTGAAAAGTGTTATAATGAACTAATTGCATGTTTGATCACACTCATATTTTTCTTTGTATTAAATTAAAGGCTGAGTATACTAACTATATGCTGACGGATCAAACAAAAAACATTTTTACCCAAATTGCTTCTTAATCAAAAGCATGCACCTGCAAAGGACGTTCGAAGGTAATATATTTTCCTTTTTTTAAGTTTCACCTTGAATTTAGATATTGACGCAACATTTGTGGATATCCATTTTAAATGTGCTAATTGTTTTTTTGTGAACGTAATTACTAATTAAAAGGGTAATTTTATTAACCTGTTTTCGCTTCTTTTATCAAGTTTCATCAGCTAAGAAGAAGCATTTTCATTTCTTGAGCATTTTTTGTAAAGCTTGGTAATTTTGTACTTGAACTGCAGTTTTTATTAACAAATTTTCTACGTTTCAACAGACACCGATTCGCTGGTTCGAACCGGAAGCCTATAAAGCAAAAGTAGCCGCAGCTGGTTTTGTCACGGTGCTCCCCACTGGTGAATCGGAAAACGATCTCGACTGAATCCGATGAGGTTTTACAATGCGAAAATTTTTTTTCCCGTAACGACTCGATCGCAAGTTGCGATTTATAGATTCATTTATTTAACAAACTAGAAATCACTTTCAACATTGTTGTGTGAAAAGCTACTGTGATGAAGGACGAGATTTTCCGTATGATTCAATGTTCAATACTCAACGTTCGTGCTTTTATTTTTGGATCAAAGCCATCGGATACCATAAGAAAATAATTTAATCAGAGTTTAAGGTTTTTTACGGTATATAAAAAGTGTTTGCAGCCTTTGCATAGCTTACAAATTGCACTAAGATATAAAAAAATAGCGTTCGTTTTTTTCTATATTAACGATGCAATTATGTTTTAATGGAATCGAACGTTGTTTTGAAGTTTGAGTACATGTTTGTCTTGAAATAAGAAAATGAGATTGTTTGCCGTTAAAAATTAAAAATATGACAATTAGTGGTTTGCGACGAACCAAATCTTTAAATTCAGGACATTTATATATTTTTTTCTTTTTAGAAAATACAAACTTAGTGTAATCAGTTTTTGAGTGTTAATTGGTGTTAATGAATTGTATTGAAATTCGTTGCCGAATCGCTTTATTCGCAAAGTCACCTCAGGACTTATCGTTTACGTTCGTTTCCTAAAATTATGCCAACATTCATAAATTTGTTATGCATATGGAGTTTTCGATCGTTTGAATTTCGTTTGCAAGTGATGTGCTTCGGCATCGAATTTAACTGTATAAAATAAAAATGGGAAATGTGGTTTTACATAGTATTATATAGACGTGTGCAAATCCCGTGACTCGGATTATGCCTTTTTCACAGAGAAATCAGCCGGGAGAAATAATGCCTGAATCGGCACATGTAGTCTAGTCTAAATAGTCAAGTTTAACCGCATTAAGTTTATGCTTTAATACCAAAAAACACATAATATTTTGTATTTTATACACTGTAGGACCTGGCGTGGAGATACTACGATCTGTTTAATATTCATATTCATACTTATTTATGATCCAAAAATGCTGTCAATTGATATTTTACTAAATATTAATATACAGAATTTTTCGACTAATTGTGGATAGTTTTATTTTCAATTATTATTGTATTTAATATTTTCTCTATTCGATAATTAAACATGTGACTGATACTTTCATTAACGAATAAATGTGCAATTTGAAATGTAAAAAGTGCGCTTTGAACTTTCTCATCTTCCTTGTGAATCTATACTTATTCTCTCTCCGGTACTTGATGTAATTTTCTAACAAATCTTTCTTGAATTTTGGGTTTGCTTTGTTATTGTTTTTTTAACTATATAAAAACGAACATCAATAAATAACTTTCCAAATAAAAATTATAAGCTCTCGATGCAGTAGCATTTATTAATTTCAATTACGTTTATTGTTCTACGATTGAAAAAAAAAAATTGTAAGCTATGGTTTTTCAAATAAATTTTCGAAAAAAATACAATGTCATTGTTTATATACATCGTGTAGAAATTGAACACCAACCAAATTCTCTAATTCTTTTTGGTTTTAATATAAGTTTTCTGATAAAAGTTATAAAATAAGTAGAAATTTAAGAGTAAATTCAGGATGGCGCCAACGGCGGCAAACTTTGGGACATCGCAATTCACAAAAAAAACTTGCGAAGCATACATGATTAGGATCACGAATTGTACCTGAAAAATTACAATTGCAAATCAATTATCGCTTGGTCGCATGTCAAAACGATCCGCATTCAAATCCAAACTTACCATTTGTATAATTGTGATGTACGGCTTGATAAAGATCATAATTTGTTTTACTGTACCTCCATAGGTACTCAAGAAATAATACGAGTACATCATTATGTGAACTGTACAATTTATCAACAAAAAAAACATTGACATTCCACCTGCAATGTATTTTATACCCATGTATCCTATGAACACCGTCGATACGTGGTGGTACAGATGAAGCAGAGAAATTTGTTTGTTCTTTTTCCTCAAGATGAACATTCCAGTTTCTATCAAATCTACCACTTTCAAAATGTACGCCCACCACCCTACATTGTTCAACTGCGAATCATTTCATCGTGAAAACCTTGGTGTAAAATGAAAGCTGCGAGTTGATTTATTGGGAATGGGAGCGAAGGAAGAAGAATTTTTTCGTTCGAACCTTGAGAGCTGTAGGATTCATGGAATAATCGATTGGTTCACATCCCAAACTTATCGTGGTTAACCATCCCGCCTCCAGCAAAGAGTATACAATCCACAAGTTACAAAATACTTGAAAAAGGTTGTAGAATTTGATAAAACCTTTCAACGAATGAGGTTCTTTGTCTTTCATGTAACGTGGTCCGCATATTAGCACAAAGTACAAATAACTGAATATTATTGTGGATATAGAAATTGGGCTTCCTACTAAAAACCAATCTTTGGTCCTTGGATCTAAAATACAATAAACATATTATGTATAGTGATTTTTGCATAAATTTTTTTCCGTTCACGGTAAAATGTTACACAATTTTCGAATTTGACATTTTTTTTCATACGGTTTTTGGATATATTACGATGCTTCGTTGTAATTGTCATATTTGCGTGTAATTAATTTCATTATTTTGACTACGTACCAGCTTTTTCCTCGATGTAATAATTGTAAGTGTCGACGAAACCCATTTTTATGAGATATCACGAATCAAATCATAACTTATTGTAATTGATGTTTTACCAAGTTCGAAAATTCAAAAACACTGTCTCTTTTTAATCTTCGAAAACGATAATGCTTGACTGAAAATAAGGAGAAAGCGATTCTTTTGAACCGATTTCGTGCTTAGAGGATTTTAAACTGGGCGAAATGTATTGAAACGACTCTTGTTCTGATGTAATGATTTGCTGAGTACGAATACTGTATTAAAAAAACATTATTCGAATTGTGACTTTTGACATTGGCGAAATGAACAGGAATGTCGTGAAATCAGTGATAACTGGAAGAAGTTATGTCAATTCAGTGAAATACATTCTCTGCACTTTCATTATGATGATGCGACCTAATGATACGACATTAAAATTTTAATTGATTTTATTGTTCGCAGCTTTGTGCTGCAAATAATGCTCCATCCAAGTTTCAATTTTCCATCTTCTTCCGAACCGATTGGCTTTTTGAATTTCCGTTCTACCGGGAAAAATAGGTTTTTCTAAGTATACTTTGTTTTCTCACATAATTTTATTTGTGAAAGTACCGCATGAGTTCATTACTCTAACTCTTTTTCGTTTCAACATAAGTTTTCCGATAAAAATCATAAAATTAATAAAAAAATTTAAGATTCGATTCGCGATTATAATAATGCCCGGTAACCCAATAACCCGGGAATCCGTTAATAGACTTTAAGTAGCCTATATTATCAGAATCACAAATTGTACCTGAACAATTATCAATAAAAAATTAATCGTCACTCAATTTGTGTGTAGAAGTGATCCATATTTTTCGAATCAAAACTTATTAGGGGAGAGTGCCCTTGGTTGTGACACTTTTTCTTTTTTGTCGAATTGAGTATTAAATATCGTAAAATACACGACTTTCATCTCTTATACCCGTAAATGGTTCTATTGCCTATCATTTAAAACG
>JABFQM010002551.1:0-14731 GCA_022816865.1 Zelostemma sp. ZL-2020 | reverse complement strand
TTTTCAATTGTTCGTTACGAGCATTTTTGCACAATTTTTTCAGTCGCTTATTTTTTTTTCGTGAAGAAGAAGATGTTGTTAAATAAATTATACTGGCATATTAAATGTAATTAATGACGTTGCGTTAATAATATTTTTTCTAATTCACCCTTGCATTAAAGTATCGATCCACCTTAAGTGACGCGAATAAAATAATGCATGCTCGAATCTTTTAATTTGTCTCTTTCTTCGGCTGACAAAGCTCATACATTTTGTCGATCCTGGAACCGATTTCTTTGCGGTAAACACATTTTTCATTTTCCTATACACTAAACATTACTTGTAATTCGGTAAAAAGTGCAAATAATCCGAAACACATTGTCGTACGCGAACTCTGTATTTACAAAGAACTTGCAGAGTACATATTTGCGGCACTGTGTCAGCGATTTTTATGTGATTCGGCAACAGAATCCGTGCCGGAAAGGTTGAGCAAGTTCAACCACAGTTACGATGGAATATACACCAAATACCTGTATAAAATGCGCATAACTGTAAAATTATTCAGTTTACTGTTTATTGAGCGCATGATATGTGAAGTAGACTCGATTTTTTTGGTATGTAGAGAAATATTTATTAACTTTTTCATTTTCCAATTTATTTTTACAGAACTTCATCATGCAACATGAAGAGTATTGGTTCAAATATTAAATTCCCGCGGTACTTTCACGCGAAAAAGTTTATTCTTGAATGAAGTGCATTAAATAAATAACTAAACGAATGAAAACACTTCGAGCCTCGTTCAAGTTCCTTCATACGTTTTATTTATTTAAAAAACTCGTGAAACGTTTTTCAAGTGAAGGAAAATGAAGATCCTTGTTTTCTTTTCAAATGCGATTGAAATGAAACAATCAGTTTCAAGTACATTGAGGAAATAAATGAGATAACCATCAGTTATTCGATAAATCATAGAAATATCGTGACAAAACGCACAGTTAATGAGCATTTTTATGAACCTGAGTGTAAATTATCGTTTACTGTCCAATAAACCTTATTCCATAATTCAATAATGACTCAAAAACATAACATAAAAAATATTTGAAAGTAACTTCACATGAGATTCTTATCCAAAGTCAATTTCGATTAGACCCCAAACCAAACAAGACAAAATTTCAGCGGTTTTTAAATTAAAAATCAGCTTATCCCAACTCAACATTTAATAATAAGTCGCCCTCGAAATGTTCAGAATTAGACACGAAAAAAAAGAGTTAAAACTCCAGAGAATAAAGCATTCTGTGCCGAGTAATAAAAAATTTTTTCATTCAAGCGGAATTCATATTCGAAAATGAAAAGGAGCCAACACAAAAGGATTTCTGTAATTTTAACGTCCGGGGTCTATACGATGAGTGGTGAAAAATGTTTTGACGACCCTCGTTCATAAAAATTCCTTTGAAATATGCGTTTGGCAACTGAAGCTCCATATTTTTATCATTTCGCGTGATACAAAAATTTCGTGACTAAATATTTAGTCTTCATTGGCGCGCATGGCATATGTAAACTCGTGAGTAATGGCCAGGCCCTATCCAAATGACTGTAATCAAACATGGTGACCATTACCGAGCTTGTCAGGAGTGACATTTACGCGGCAGTATCACCAGAGCAAATTGCTGGGATCGTACATGTCCGACTCCGATGCTTTGCTAACTCGACGAAGCATTTGTTGATTCACAAATGATCATCCACATTAATTTCACTCGATATTTTAATTTTGATGAGGCTCCGTTTGCTCGAAATTTTAATTATTAATAAATAATATCGTGAGCATGATTTCAAAAATTGCCGAAATACGAGAAAACGTGATGTGTGCGTTTAAGAAGGAAAAAATACGATAGTAATGAAAATCGAATTTTCTGGAAATTGATGTTTAATGTTTTTGTAGTCAAATTTTTGCGGAATTTAATTGGGTTTTTATGATAAAATGTGAACGTAATGATTATTTATTTATTTTTTCCATTCGTTGATTCACGAATGATTATCGAAATTAATTTTACTCGATATTTTGATTTCAATGAGGCTCAATTCGCTCGAAATTTTAATTATTAATCAATAATATTGTGAGCTTGATTTCAAAAATTGCCGAAATACGAGAAAACGTGATGTGTGCGTTTAAAAAGGAAAAAATACGATAGTAATGAAAATCGAATTTTCTGGAAATTGATGTTTAATGTAATTTTAGTCAAATTTTTGCGGAATTTAATTGGTTTTTTATGATAAAATGTGAACGTAATGATTATTTATTTATTTGTTCCATTCGTTGATTCACGAATGATTATCGAAATTAATTTTACTCGATATTTTAATTTCAATGAGGCTCAATTCGCTCGAAATTTGAATTATTAATCAATAATATCGTGAGCTTGATTTCAAAAATTGCCGAAATACGAGAAAACGTGATGTGTGCGTTTAAGAAGGAAAAAATACGATAGTAATGAAAATCGAGTTTTCTGGAAATTGATGTTTAATGTAATTTTAGTCAAATTTTTGCGGAATTTAATTGATTTTTTATGATAAAATGTGAACGTAATGATTATTTATTTATTTGTTCCATTCATTGATTCACGAATGATTATCGAAATTAATTTTACTCGATATTTTAATTTCAATGAGGCTCAATTCGCTCGAAATTTTAATTATTAATCAATAATATTGTCAGCTTGATTTCAAAAATTGCCAAAATACGAGAAAACGTGATGTGTGCGTTTAAGAAGGAAAAAATACGATAGTAATGAAAATCGAATTTTCTGGAAATTGATGTTTAATGTAATTTTAGTCAAATTTTTGCGGAATTTAATTGGTTTTTTTTTATAAAATGTGAACGTAATGATCATTTATTTATTTGTTCCATTCGTTGATTCGCGAATGATTATCGAAATTAATTTTACTCGATATTTTAATTTTAATAAGGCTCAAATCATACGAAATTCCAATTATATCGAGAGCTTGATTTCAAAAAGTGCCAAAATACGAAAAAACGTGATGCGTAAATTTAAGAAAAAATAATATAATGAAGATGGTAATTTATTATAATAGAATTTTGGAGGCATTGATGTTCAATGGAATCATAATCAAATTTTCGCGTAATTTCATTGGTTTCTGTTCCGATAAATTTTGTATTTTTTCGTTTATTTATTTATTCATGACTACATGTCTTCATTAATTTATTTCCTTCCATTATCTCGTTTTGTTTGATTCGGAGGTTGCTTTTTATCTATATATTTCACGATTTTCACCCATGATTCATTATTTAAATAAATATGATAAATAAAACGAGGAGCTTGTATAATAAATTTTTCAGAAAACATGGAAAAATATCCTGTACCTTCATTTTTCATTCAACTAAAACGAAATTTCAATTCAAAATAAAAGCTGTTATCAGCTTTCCTTTTCCACGAATGTTATGTTGTGTGCCTTAAATTGATTTTCCGCGATATATTTTTAATCAATTTGAAAAATTCAAAGAGGAAAAAAGTCCCTTTTACACAAAAAAGTTTATCAATTTTCCATCTGCTTCGTTCAAAAGTATTCAACAGATTTAATTTCCCCTGTGAATCAAAGTTTGGCAGATTTTGCTAAAAAATACGTTGCAAAAGAATAATACTGAATAACAATAATCCTGGCATTTCTTGAATTTACCTGGCACTTTTTGAGATCAAACTCTTTTTTTAAAGAAGTTGCATTAAATCCTCTGAACTCTTAAATAATTCATTTATTATTTTCCATTAAAATATCCAGTAAAAATTTCGGGTTCACAATTTTTTAAACCTTTCGATAACGAATAATCGAGTAATTGTTCAAGTCTGATATAAAAGTGAATAAAAAGTCAATCATTCATTGGAAAGAGAAATTCATGTCTGAGCCTTCAGAAACACAACTCGAAATTACAATGCATATTTGAATGACTTTGTAGCAATGTTAAAATGAACATTTGATGAGGGAACAACAATTAACGTTACTGCTTTCTCTTATCTCGCATTATGCATAAAAGTGAATGCTTAGCGCTCAGAAAACATGACTCTTGTAACAAATATACCTGTAATTTAATTTCAATCAAGCATACACTTCAGACATGCGAAAATAATTAATCTGCATCAACATTTTTTCCCGAAAACAACTTTTGTAATGGATGACATTTCCGAAACATCAACGGCGAAGGTTTCTGTGTTTCACAAATGAAATATTTCGTCGTACACTGGAAATTTCCAGTCGAAATTCTGTACAATTACTAACTCGTTGAAAAAATGCAACAGAAATACTGAAATTTTTCGATCGTGCTGGAATATTACGAGAACCGTTGTATTTTTACTAATCGAGTTGTAATTTTACAGCCGAATTTGTAATTTTAGGAATATCGTGTCGATAAAAACAATCGAATTTTCACTCAATTTTCTAAAAATAATCATTTTACGAGTTTCATTTCGAAAATCGAACTATATTTTATTCTAGGTGTAACATAACCTTCAAATTTGTACCACCATTTTTTACCGCGTAAATAAAACATCTCAATTATTGACAGTTTTCCTTTGTTTTTCGACTCGGAAACTTTGGTTATCGTAAACTCTCGTTGTTAATGCACACTTTCTACGAATCCTTACGTCACTGAAGAATGTTCAAGAAATGGCTTTCGGTTATTTAACCCATTTTTCGACTCTGAATAAATGAGTTGTTTACATTTCGAGCGATTTATGATAAACGAGCGTTCGCCGTAATTTCGAGAACGAAACGATACAAAAAACGTTCGACGAGGTGAAATTATGATATAAACGCGATTTTTGCATTAAAAAATATATTTTGTCGCCTTTTTCATCAATCGCGCCGAAGAGAAAGTAGCGCGAATCAGCTGATGAGCCGGCGGAATGAGACAGACGGAAGGGAAACAAGAAAGAGAGAGGGGAGAAGTAACGAAAGAGAGAAGGAAAGTTAGGTTAGCACTTCCATTGGCCAAAGTTGCTTCCAGAGCGCGCTATTGAATTCAGTAAATTAAATCCCAAACAGCTTTCAGAAGTTTCGAACACGTACATTTGACTCGCGCCGCATAAACAAATCGAGGAAAACAAAGGCAAAAACCGCTCTCGCCTTCCTCGAACCTTTCTCTTTCCAACTCGACAGAAAAAAAGACGGAAAAAGTCTCTCGAACCGCGGCGGCATTCAAATTTTCCCCCCAAAATCTAACCGAACGTCGAGCATTTTACCGCAAATAAAGAGATAGAGAAACAAGATAAAAACGTATATTAACCTTAGAATAGAAAATCCAGTTTTCGGTCAACTACCCGGGGACTGTTAAGACGTCGATGCCGCGATGCGATGCATAATCTTGGAGGTCAGTGTGTCACAGACGAAAAAAAAAATGCGCTCCCGACCGGCGAAATGTCAAGCGGTTTACGACTCGCGCGAATTTTATCTTTCGGCGACTCCTCGCAACATGATACGCGATTCTCGCGACGGGGGACGACGGGTTATCACGCTCGCAGATCGTATCATTCGTGCAGTCGTCGGCGTGACGCGAAAAGAGATTTTCGCAATCGCGGCGCTCCCGAAACGACGCGGGCAGTGTTTAGCACGGCACTGACTGAACGAACGAGGAGGCTGCTGCCTCTCACCTCTCACCGACCAGCTCCCGATAAACAAACTCGCCGTTTCTCCCACGCGAACCTTTCGCCGATTACTCGACTCTCGTAACGTAACGCGCTCTGTCTCCCTCTCGCACGGACGCGCGACCTGTGCCGCGTCCTTGTCATCACCCCACTCACTCGCTCGGAGTGCACTGCGTCGCCGCCGTTTTATATATCTCACTCGCGGACCACGGTCATGTGAATGAACGGCTTTTATCGTTGCTGGGACGCGTTGACACTCTCGTTAAAGACGACGACGCACTTTGCACGCATCTTCCGCACGCGGTGCGCTCGTTTTCACTCACGATTCGCCCTTTTTTGATGATAAGCAGACTGAACCGGTTGCTGCTTATCACGCGAACTGTCATGCATCCGGCAGAACCATGGCGACACTTTCCACTGACGTTTCACATGCTTTGGTATACATCCACGAGAGGTTGCGCAGCCGGTATTGCTATGGAGAAAGAGGCCGATACATCGGTTGGTACAGTTTGTCCTCGTCGCGTTCAGGGACGAAGTCAACTATAAAAGGGCCCGAGGGTTTTTAACTAACTAGATTACAGGCACTTGGAATTTTAATTATAATTACTCTGTATGTTTGGGATTACTTCTGCAACTTTGAGAATCGTATAGAAGTTGCAGAACTAGCCAATGACGTCTCAATTTAAAAATGTTCTAGGAATTCCCCAGGTTTCGATCTTCTCGGCTTCTGGGGTGTTTATTCATAAAAAACTCAAAACCGTTTGAAAATGCAATTTGAAACCGTGTGCCGATTCTTCTGACTTGGGAGAATGTGCTCGAGCCTCGAAATCTGGAACATGATTGTTAATTTCGGAGAATAGTACTAATTAGTTCAAATTCGACCGAATGGTACTTTTTTCTAAATTAACAGTCAGATTCCAGATTTGAAAACTTAGTTACATTCTCCCAAGTCGATAAAATCAGCGTACGGTCTCGAATTGCATTTTGAAACGGTATTCAATTTTTTATTAATTAACACCCTAGAAGCTGATAAAGTAGAAATCCGGGGTATCCCACATCGCCTTAAATTTGAAAATAATTTTTCTCTAGGACTGAAATATTTTAAAAAATTACAATTTAGCCTTGAAGCACAGTATAAACATCATTTTAATCCCTTTTTCACAAAAATTAATACATCGCAAAAAGTAATTCGATACATTCACACCATAAATAATATTACGATTCAGCATGATTGAATTAATTAAAAAAATTAATTGGATGTACCGATATTCTTTGAATAAAAAATTTTGCATTTATTCGGAGAAATCGAACTTTTTTTTATCAAGTATCAATTGTTACGGGAAAGAGAGAAATTTTTATCGATAATAGAGAAAATATTAAATGGCAACTTGTCTCTTTAGTTCATGAAGATTTTAATGAGAAAACTTTAAAACAGTTGTTTTACAAGTATATTAATTAATTGAACTCGTAAACTAATTAGGCTTCCTAATTAGTGACATTTGCCAATTATAGTTATTACTAATAATGTAATATTTGTTGTTAGTTACTAAGTTTAAACGTCAATGCAAAAGATAAGTCCACAGATAAATCAACTGTTGATAGTATCTTTTTGTGTTACTTGTAAAACAACTATTTAATAATAAGTTGTGTTATCGAAAGTATATAAGAAATGCAGGAATAGTCATTGTTTGTACAAATGTTTTTATTTACAATTCAAATTGACACATAATTCGTAAAACATAATTTAAAAATATAAAACCCCCCCAAAAACTTTTTATTTTGAAATTAAAACCGTTTTTTATTTTTAAAAAGATCTCTTTGTTCTTAAAAATTGAAAATCGTTTCGTAGCGGAAAATTCTTTGAAATTCCAAATTGATTATGGAAAATGCATCAATCAATAAAGTAACTTATTTTTTTCGTTACATGAAAGCTGTCGATGTAATTTTGTATGTACATTCAAAATGCTTTCTGAGATAAAACTTTCAACAAATCTTTTTCCCCGACACAGTTCTGCTGCATTTGAACAAAGTGCAGTATTATTCAATTTTCTGACATTGATTTGTTGGTATGAAAAAATTGTCCGTTTCCAAATTAAACCAGTCCATATATAAAGGAAATATTTTGTACATTACCAAACTATAAAGAACAACATAAAAATAGTGCATCGAATTATTTCGAGAGTTTTTAAAAAATCATTTCCACTTGTCTTTACGAGTTGAAAAACTCAGTCTGGGAAGAGCATGCTACAATTTTCTAGAAATGGAAACTGGTGTCATTAGAGCTTTCTTTTTTCCTTTTCCAGCCTTTGCTCAATCACATTTTCTGCGATAATCAAGAGACTTCGGAATGCTGTAATGAGTAAATTTAATTTCAGCTCGTAGATTCCAAAATCGGGGCCGAAATGCAGAAACACGATCACAACAATCAAGCCATTTCAAGACTGCAATTTTCCGTTTCTGCTGGAACAAAAATGTTTGCAAATTAATGTATTATTCCCAATTTTGTTGTTCATGATTGTAATTAACTTACGAGTGATGAAATATTTGGTTTACCTGATTTTGCGGGAAAATTTTTAATGCTCCAAGTGACTTACATAATTTCCAGATTTTCATTAATTTTTTCCGAAAATTTCATTGGGAAAAACAAAAAAATTTTAGGTTATGTTTCGATAAGACGAACGAGCAATAATTTACCATTGATACGGAATGTTTCCTTCTTCTCGTAATCGATTCACGCAGAAGTAACGCGTAGGCACCATTTTTTCAGTTTTTTCTCCTTCATTGTTGCTTTATTATTGTTAAATAAGCGAAAAAAAAATACGCGTTTGCAAAACATACACAGCGGTGATACGTGATACAGGGCACTACTAATTAATGGTATCGTCCAGTTCTCATGACGTCATAATAAACCAACCAATAACAAAGATTAGAGAGAGAAATAGTATGAGATCGCACTATTGTTCTCTCTTTTCTGTCGATTTGGAGTACGCATGTTGCCATCTTACATGGGATTTTTGAGCTTTCAGCCGTAATCGATGGTCGATAATGAAAACACCGATATTTTAGTTAATATTAGAAAAGTCTTCTACAATCATAATAATATAAGAGACTCGTTTGTAAAATTAACTTGAAAACTATTAGCAAAAGTTTTTTTTAAACAATTTTCTTTTTGTTCTACTTTGCCGACTAGTTCGACAAATAGGAACAATTTTTGAATAAAATGGAGAATTGTTAAAAATAATTATTTTGATATATTTTTATTTAATCGCGTAACTGCAAATAATTAAGAAAAGATGTTATCCGACTTTCAAATAATACTGCGTGATTCAATTCAAGCCTGAAAAACAAGATGGCAGCAGTATCGACTTCCAGTCTTCTCCATCGCAAAAATCGGAAGTCCTAACCTTTTGAGTCCCTTTTCTTGCGCCGTTCGGTAGAATAACAAAGATGGTTAGTAAAATCGCCAAATAAAGCGGAAGTTTAATCCGAAAATATCACGCGAATCTCGTGCGATTGCGAATCCGTCGCGCTTTTATCCTTGCATTACAATATTAAAAAATACGTTCCGATTAATATGACTCGTGTTACCGAAGTTTTCGGCTGAATCGTCACGAGATCCGAACCTCCTTTGAGGTTATGTCGATCAATTGTTGACACCCGCCGTCTTTATTTTAACTTTCGCGTACTAATCGAGACGGAAAGTACGGAAATAGTGTTTTATTATGTTTTTCACGGTTTTAGGGTCGCGTCAGGACGAAGACGGTGAAAAAAGCCGCTCGAGTGATCATCGAGAAATACTACACCAGGTTGACCCTCGATTTCCACACGAATAAGCGTATCTGCGAGGAGATTGCCATCATCCCCAGCAAACCTTTGAGGAACAAAATCGCCGGGTGAGTTTTCGACCCTTTTTTCTACTCGAATTTGAAAATAATTTAACTCGGAATCAAAAGTTCATTTGTTTCTCGAAGTATTGGAATTTGTTCCTTGAAACGATTTCGATTATTCTGAGCCAACTTGATTAATTTCTTGTTTTTTCGACAGTTTTGTGACCCATTTGATGAAACGCTTGCGTCACTCTCAAGTTAGAGGAATCTCTATCAAACTTCAAGAAGAAGAGAGAGAACGCAGGGATAACTTTGTTCCTGACGTATCCGCTTTGGACAGCGACGGTTGCATCGAGGTCGACGCTGAGACTAAGGAGATGTTGAAAACTTTGGAGTTCAACATCACTGGACTTCAGCTTTTGCAGCCTCAACCTCACCCATACAGTCGGCGAACTTAGATTATTCTTTTCATATTGAAGAAAAAATATGTCAGATGAGTATTCGATGAAATAAAGATACGAGCTGACAACATTTTGCACTTTTAGACTTTCCTGTCCAATTTTATGTTACATACGTGTGAATCGCAGTTTTAATGGTGACACAACAATTATGGAATTCGAAGAATAAATTCACGAAACGAATAACTAGTTGCTTTTTGAATTGAACACTGAAATATGGCTTCGATGACAATTGATTTCTAAATTTTAGACTAAAATCATTTTATTTTTCAGGGAAAATCGACAAAATTTGAACCCAATTTCGAGAGCACGTACAATTGTTTGATAATCAATTATTGGATGACGAAAATTTCTACCACTTCGTAGAGGTCAATATTTTTGTTTTTTGTGAAAAACTAGACTTTTGGGTTGAAATTTGTTAGCAGTCTTTCCCAAAAAGACAAGTTTTCGCAACGATTTTTAATGTTATGAAATATTAGCATGGAACCTTCTATTCCGTCAACATACGTCGATTACGAGAATATTTCCGACCTTTATCGATTCAGTGTAGAAATAATTCATTAGCACTCATCTTGGAGCAGAGCATGCAATCTATTTGCCAAAGGTGCATTTTTAAAATATTTAAACAAACCCTTTTACAATCGAGATTATCAACTGCGATTTATTTAATAAAAACGAGCCAAAAATGAAGCCAGCAGCTCTGATCAAATTAAAATAAACGAGAGTAGAGAAATTTCGTTAATAAAAACATTCCCGAATCGTTCAATCTACATATTTCCCCTCATTTACGCAATGCTCAATATAACTATAAAAGAGGCCATCTCGCAAATTCTTCACGTGGAAAATCAATACGCAATCTACATATAAATGCACGGAAAAAATGCGAAACTTTTTCATCCATTTAGCTTCGCAATTTCACCACCAAAGCAAAACAATATTATAAAAGTCCATTTATATCAAAATTAACTGCAAAAAGCAGAGCGAAATTCATAAAATTCCTGACGTCAATTCAAATTCCGCGCGAAAAGCGTCAGGCATTTAAATGACGTCACCGCGAATTCATATCTCGCGCGCGCGAGCCCTGGTAACCAAGGCAATTGCAAAAGAGTCATGCTCCCGCAAACGCGTTCGAGCGTCAACCTCGCATAGCTTCGCCAACGAAAAGCAATTCGGAGCAGAAAAACGCGTCAACGCTTTCGTTCCGAGCGCGATTCATATACAGCGCCCTCTCATTCCAACGCGACGCAGTGAAGGCGAAAAACGCCAATCGAGCGCAGCGTCGCGTCAAAAGAAGAGCATCGATTGCTAATCTTATAGCAGAAACGCACGGCATTTGCGCAGAAAAGAGAAAAGGCGAAGTCGAAAAACGCGTCGAGACGCGAATCTACACGAATGAAACGGAGCAAGCCGCGGTGGGCGAGCGTGAACGGAACGAGCTGCAGTGGCGGCAGCGCCGTCTCTTGAGTCTCGCGCTCCAGCGCGCTTGACTTGCTGTCACTTGCAGTCGGCTGATTCAGTTTTATAGCGGTTCGGTGCCATCTCGGTTCGCATGCCTCGAGAATTGTCAAACGATAACGTGGCCAGGAACTCTCTGCAGAGCATTAATATGTAACTGACTTCGCCCGGGAGAGATCCTTGGCGAAGTCCGATCGAGAAAAGCCGTACAAAAATCGCGAAAACGCGAGTAACGAGGGGGGGTAGGAGCGGGAGAGAAGTGGGGGGGAGAAAAGGAAAGAGGGCCACGAGGGCTTTCGGCGGATTCGGGCCCGCGAGTTTTTCCGAGTTTTTCCCGAGAGAAACATGGAGTGTCCGCATCTCGCTCAAGGCGTCCGCGTAAGCTGCGACGACGTCGAAGCGACCTGCACGAAGGATCCGCCGTTTGTCTGCGCAGGTAAAAGCTACGAACGCTGACCATCGCCCCTGTTCCTTCTCGCATATTACCGTTTTCCCGAGCCCACGCCTCGCCATCTCATTTTTCTTGCCGCGTTTCGAGCGTTCGACGACGATCGAGACAAATCAACGATTCCGACACCCCTTTTCCCCTCGATAGTGCTTTGTTCCCTGCATTTACGAGGCGACTCTTCCTTGTGCGTCGCGTTTTTTATCCCGAAGCTGTCAGGCCGTTCCTCTCGCGACCTTGAAAGCCCTCGACTCTTGGCCTCCGTTGCGATTCGCGACGCGACCTGAGGCCATAATTCTTCACTTTTCCGACTAAAACGACACTTTTGAGGTTATTTCGGGTACGAGGGGAATCATGCCTCTTTGTTTTTCACGTCGACCTCTAAGTACTTGGAAATACGTTACTGTCGCTTCTCGACGTTCGCCGAGCTCGACTTTGCGTCTTGGCAATTTGACCTGTATCATGCGAAAGTTAAAGGTTGTTGTTTTTTTTTCTTCTCTGAATTATTCAGAGCAACTATCGCGATTGTTTCGACTCGGTTCTGCGAAAAGAAAAAGAGAGAGAACTCGGGTTCTACGAACTTGGAGATTCCTGCATTGCCGACGTCGCTCGCGCATTTTGCTTCTCAAATCGTTTATTGCGCTTCCAACCATTTTTTAAATAAACGAATGACATGTCAATCGCCGATTTTTCATTTTGTTCCCGCACACCTTGCTTCGCAAATTTGCATACAATTGTACGATTAATATTGCATTCTACTAATTCTACGATCCATATCGGAAGAAATGTCAAGGAATTTTAGTTTGACAGCTGTTTTATTGTTGGTTTTTACGATAAATCGTACGAGAAAGTACCAGGAAATGATTGAAGAAGTTTCGAGATGATAAGGCCCGAAGTGTATGCGTGTGTCGAACGCACGTATGTTGGTGCACGCGCTCCGTTCGTGTGCGTCATGCATCATCATTGTGTGTGTGTGTTATGCGCTCGCGCGGCATCATTGGAAAATCAATACCAGGCGGGACTAATCAGCTGGCCAGAGATCCATCATTACGATTCGACAGATAACAACCGGATGCTCGGCTTGAAAAATTGCTCTTCCTGCATTCGTTATTTTCGCAAATTTCGATTTCATTGTCTGGCTTGGAAAATCACGGTTCCCCCTTCGCATTGTTGAAAAATTCACATTGGGTTCAATAATGTAGAGGAACTCGTTGCAAACAATTGTAGTTTCCATTGCAAAACCGCGCGGGTGAACGCTCGCGCGAAATATGAAATTTAACGAACGTCGACTCTCACGGTTTCGTCTTTTGGTCAGCTCTCTTCTTCTCTCCGCCTTCGTTTTATCGGCTACTCGCGATCAGAATTTACGCTACGTGGCTCGTGACGCGTCGAGGCACTCGGTTTAATTTCCAAAGCGTACTGCCCAGAAAAGCTCGGCATTATTTATACCTCGCGCTAAATAACTTTTTGCACTGCAATGCATTTCGCATAAAGAACCAAAAAGTTCTAATTCGCGGCATTGCGTTTCTGGCGTTCTAAAAATTCCCACAGATGTCGCGTCGGTGGAATCAATTAAGCCTCGCCGAGCGTATATTTAGGGAGTTTTTTAATTGGTGGACGGAGATGGCGTTGGCTAAGGACGAAGCGAGGATTTTCTTCGCTCCATTGATTTTCCGTTAATCACTATTTCAGGGCGATAAAAACGACGGATGAATTGTAAAACGATGCAATGCTCTGCTACATATTTTTGACTTGGAAACTTTGCGAAAAAAACGTACAAGAAGTGATTTTTTTACAGGAAATTTGAGAAAAGTCGAACAATGATGACAATGCATTATTCCAGCGTTATCGATTGACGTGTTCTTAATTCCGATGTTAGCGATTTTAAAATCGCATGGATTCTCCGCGAAATTCCCGACTTCCCTGTCGTCCTCGATCTATTCGCAGCAGTATCGATTTCACTGTGCGCCGGAGTTTCCCTCTAACACTCCGATGCACAAAAATTATTCAATCACACTTTTGTACGTTTGCACTGTGTAAATCGATTACTCTGACCCACTAGCATTCGATATTTTTAAGGTTTCGTGAGCGGGGTAACGCAAAATCAGCAATCTTTAAAGACATTCCCTTTTCATTGACCTTTCGTTTTCGAATTCGTAAAAACGATCATTTTCAGGTTCAAAGTGAAATTCGTATCGAGAAAAAGAAATAACGATCTATTTTTCGAATATTTTCAAAACAGTCTTATTTTTTTGGGTTATTTTTGACATCGAACTATTTCTTACTTATCAATGAGTGATGAAATATTTCGGCTTCATAAATTACGCGATAAAATAAGGTGGAATTGATCAATGATTCATTTATGGAACAAAGCTTTCGACTGTTTTTATCAATTTTCATTTAATTTCTATTTGTATTATCTCAATCGTTTTCATTTTATTTGGTCGTTCGTATTTTTCAACATCGAAATATTATGTTCGATTTTAAAAAAAACGTTCGATACTAACATTTCGTTTGCAAATGCAAAGTGTAGAATTAATTAAAAACTGATACTTTGAAACAAAAAATTGTAATCGAAGTAAGAAAAATATAGGACCATAAAGCGACACCGATATTTCTGATATTACATCGAAAATGTTTATTCTTCATTCGGCTTTTTAATTACTTCAATTATTTACTCATCATAGACATTTTTATCTTTAATCATCATAAAACGATTTTTCTGTCATTTAAAAAAATAATTACACCATGTGAATTTATTTTATTTTCCTTCTCTGCGTCTCTAAAAATATTTTATGTAACGCAAGCATGTTTAACTCGCTTTTCCATGCGCGTATTCGGTAGTCAAAGTAGGCATTTCGGCGACTGCATACGCGACTCAGTACTGCGCATGCGTACAGTACGCAAAAATGAACTTTC
>JABFQM010002550.1:0-14732 GCA_022816865.1 Zelostemma sp. ZL-2020 | reverse complement strand
GATGAATGAAAACAAAACTTACGTGTTTCGGGCTCGTCTTCCAATGCCTGCCGAAGCCGCTCAACAAGCACCGACTTATTTCCTTTGGTGTCAAGACTGCGCTTCGAAAGCTCCGCGCGCAACTCGACCACTTTTAACTTTGCCGGATCCATTATTCGTTATTTCACAAAATTATCGGGTCTGCACGTAATTTTTACCGATTAAAACGTGTATGAAATACCCATGCACGCGCCACTGGCCCGCGCTGCAAATCAATATGGCGCCGCGATTGCAAACAACAACGCGTTACGTGTGGGGAATGGGATCCGGAGTAGTGTGTCTCTACTGTCTCTTTCTATCTTGTTCGGAATTTGAATCTTCTATCTCTATTCCTCTCGTGTTCTTCGGATCCCTATTGTGACAGAGGCCACTATTGGTCGATCACTCTTTACCGTTATGACGTCAACGGGTTTCTGATACGAGAGATTTTTATTGGTTCGTAGAATTATAGCGCTAAATTGTTTAAGGGTTGGTATCGCACTTTAGAGTTGTGGCAGCATCGCTTCTGAATTTACAAACCATAAAAATTGTGCTGATCCCATCCCAAGATCCCAAAGAGAAAAAAAAGATGTAATCACATGAACATAGCGCATGGTCGCGGATCACATCGAAAATCGAAATCGTATAAGGCCCTTTCCGCGATTCCCATTGGCCTTCGGGTAAGCTGGTGCTTTGAAATCATTTTTTTTTTTTTCATTCTTAAAAAACTCATGACATTCATTTTTTGAAAACTCATGACACGTGCGAAGTTGGCTAACGGTGAAAAAGTGTTACACGTGAAGTTAGCCAAGTAATGCTCTTACTGCGACCATGGCTGCCACGCGCGAAATTCAAATTGCTACATTAACATGAATTTCCTTAAAATAAGTTCATGACGATCCCCCGTACATTTACCTGACCAATAATTTTTTAACAAATCAATTTATGTAGAAAATCGAAATTGAAGCTTGAAAAAAATTCGGTCGGCAAAAAAGAGTTAAAAACATTAAAATAAAATGACATTTTCCATCATAGTACACAATATTTGTTTTATTTAACATGAATGTGCACTTGCGTAACAATATCTTTCATACAAATAAGTTACTTCAATTTTTTTACACACGGAATATTTGACATAATGAAATAACCCAATTACAAAATAGCGTATTTTGTCTCTTGACGCAAAAAATTGCGATTGTACTTAAACCTCGTGGAATTAACGCTTCTCTCGTTGAGATTGGAAAAAAAGAATCTTTAATCGCACTTATTTACATTTCTTGAACACATTGCTTTTTGTTACTGAGAATATGTGACGCACCCTTACGTCCATGACGCTTAGGATGCGTTTCTCATGCTACAGCACGAGAAAATGCGCCTTAGCGTCATGGACGTAAGGGCCTTTTTCTCGGAGCGTGTTACATATTTTTAAAAGAAGAGAAATCAAGAGTGTGAAATTGAGCTAACTAATTAACTAACACGGCATGCATGACCGAAATGGCAACACTGACCACGCTCGATTCCTGGCAAAAAAGCCTAAATTCATTACAATTACAAAAACTGCTTGAAAAATTGTCAATCGCAAACTGTATATCATCCAAACAATATTTTTCTGAGCACCATTGTTTCCCTCGCCACGTTCAGGAAATGATTACAAACTCAATAAAAGGGCTATGAAAAACATTATTAAAAATAAATGCTTGAAAAACAAAATAGAACTTTCGCATATTGAGGTCTATGAAAAGTTTCGCAGCACTGCTGCGAAAAGTAAATTATTGCTAGTTCGGAAAAATACTGAAAAGTCCACTGGAGTGGGCCCGAGACCGTATTCGGGATTGTAGTGCCTTAAAAAGCAAGACCGGCCTCGGAGTAGGTGGTGAAGATTTTCTCGATCGAGTTTGCATACGCCGCCGTCCTCAAGTCCAAACCCAAGTTGAACTTCATTCCCGTTTTCATTATGGCCTGCAATTACCAAATCAACCAGTTACTCAATTTCCAAATAATTCAGTTTAAATCAAAATCCATGCAAGAGTGGAATCCATGTTCTTTACCCTAGCAGATCGCTCCATGGTGTAGTCTAGACCGGAATGAACGATATCCTTTTCGGAAGCGCCGGAAATACGTTTCTGGAAGGCTTCGGACGGGGTTACGGGAATCCGACCACCAACACGACCAAATCTGGCCTCCAAAGATTCTTGCACGGATTCTAGAAAAAAAGAAACATTGTTAAACTCACGTCTTGATCCTTTTTCGAATCGTCATTACTCACCGAGAAGATGATAGTTGGATTCTCGCTCGTACTTGAATGTCAAGCGCCCATAGGACACATGGTTCAAATTCTTGAGCCACTCGAAGAAAGACACGGTGACACCACCGGCGTTTATGTACAGATCCGGTATGACGAGAATGTTTCTATCGATAAGAATCTTATCCGCAGCTGGAGTCGTCGGTCCATTGGCTGCCTCGGCAATGATTTTGGCCTATACAAAAGAAAGAGTAGTTTAAAAACCAAGGAAAGCAAGAGAAAGCCCAATAAAAATAGAACAAATATGCACTTGGATTCTCGATGCGTTCTCCGTCGTGATGACTTTCTCCACCGCCGCTGGTATAAAAATGTCGCAGGGTTCGTACATGAGATTCTCGCCTCCGTATGGTTTCGCTCCTGGGAACCCTACGATGGTACCGTTTTCGATCCGGTAATCCTCTAACGCCTAAAAATAAAACGGTTATGCATTAATTGAAATTTGCATTTCAAGAGCAGGAAGCTTCGTGTTTATCGACATTGCTCGGAGCTTACTTTCGGGTCAATGCCGTCTGGGTTGTAAATAGAACCATCGTGTTCGATCAGTCCTGTGCAGATGGCTCCTGCCCGGTGCAAGTAACGCATAGTGTGCAGGCCGACATTACCGAAACCTTGAAGAATAAAGGTCTTGCCACCCCAACCCGGCGTAGTGCCTGCAATTGCCAACAATTGATTACTCGCTCTTTACAGAATTTCGTGAAACATTTCCAATTTCAATAAAAAACCAACCGATCATGCTCATGTAATTGGCCTCGTTAATGAAGTTTTCCAGTCCGTGAAAAACTCCACGGCCAGTTGCGGAAATCCGCCCATGGATTCCACCCTGATTAATGGGTTTCCCCGTGACGCAAGCGTGGGCATTGATGTCCAAGTGGCCGATCGTCTTGGCATAAGTGTCAGCGATCCAGGACATCTCGCGTTCCCCAGTGCCCATGTCGGGTGCGGGAACATCGACACCTGGCCCTAAATTTCGAAAAAAAGTAATTAATGTCTCTGTTTTCAGTTGAAAAAAGGAAAAAGAAAATTACCAATGAATCCTTTTTTGGCCAGCTCGAGAGTAAATCTCCTCGTTATCGTCTCCAGCTCTTTTTCCGAATACTCCTTGGGATTAATTTTGATGCCGGCTTTGGCTCCGCCAAATGGGACATCGACGCAGGCGCATTTGAAAGTCATCAAAGCCGAAAGGGCCTTCACTTCGTCACGGCAAACGTCCATCGAGAAACGTATACCTGAAAGAAGATATCCGTCAATGTTTTATCTTTTTTTAAAAACAAAAAAACGTTCTCTCGAGATGTTTCCGGAGCCGCTATTTTGAGGCTATCGCCTGTCAGACTATAAATACGAAATCGTCGAAAACAGACGGAAATAATGACGTCCTTCACGGTGAAAGAACGGAGAATGAACGTTGATGAAACAAGGGAGCTTTGTTCAAAGTAATCCGGTCACCAAACGCAACAGTGAATTGGAAAAAATTATACAAAAATGCTCGTAACGAAAAATGGAAAATTGGTGCAGCTTTTTCCAGTAAAACTTGCAATTTCTTAGCTAATTTGCACGTTTGGCAACTTATATTGTTCACAGGACAATTTGAAACAGCTTTTCGGTATCTTTTTTTTTCTAAATTTTTTCACCGGAAAAAACTATAACAATGTTCAAATTTTCGTAACAAGCATTTTGGTATAATTTTTTCCTGCATATGTTTTCCAATTCACTCTTGCATTTGGCGGCCGGACTAATTTAAGTAACGACTCCCTGCTGAAAATGGAAGCATGACTCAGAGACTCATTTAACAATAATCCCATCGCGTGCAACGTTTTAATTAGAATGCTTAGCGATTAGCAAATACTTGGCAGCGATCTGATAAAAGTGCAGACCGCGTGGCATCGAATCGATCCGAAGAGTTTCGAAAGATGAATCGACGTCTGAAATGTCCGTCTCGCGAGAGCCATCAACAAGTTATACAATCCATGAATCATCGAATCAAAAAAGAGAAATTGAAAATTAAAAACTAGAATGCTTTTAAAGCGCGTCGTACGTCTTCATTGAAGACGCGGCAACCCCGACGTCAATTAATCAACTCCAGTTTTGTCGTTCGCAAACACGTGCTCGTAAAGTGAAAAAAAAAACGATTCTAACTGCTCGGAGATCTCTTGACACCGTTCAAGGCTGACAGAGTTCACATTCTGCAATGTCAGTTAAATGCCACACGCTGTTAAACATGAGCAACAATTTGTCAATTTACAAGAGTGAAAACAAGTGTTTAAAACACAATAAACGAGCACAGGTGCAACATTAGTTCCACATTCGTGAGTAGAATTCCAAATCATGATTCCACGCTTAATGGAAGCGGTAATGAACAATGAAACTAGACGCTCCTGGGAAAATTGAATTATCTGGAATGTCGAATGAAAAACGTTGTAATTAAAGAAATAATTACGAAGACTTTAGAGCTGGGAAACAAGAATCGAGTGTTCTCGAAGCCTTTTGTTCCCTCGAGACTCCAGCTGCGTCGTTTACGAACGCTCGAATGCAAAAGACTTTGGCAATCGATTATGCAAGAATTCGTTCGATTATTATCGAACCGCGTGAACAATTCCAGCGAGCTTGAATCTCGTTACTCGACCATTTCGTCTATTGCATAACGAGCTTGAAAAAAAAGTTTCGAAACTGATAAAGACGAAAAAGGAATGGTCGAGACTGAGATAGTGCAGCTAAGTAAATGTGTTGGATTCCGGGTTTTTATTAACGGGATATTTGGTCTACAAGTAAATTTTTATCGAAACCAAATTCGTGAACGCGTAGCAGCAATTATTGACAAAGTAATTACGTCTAAAGTACTCGACCGACCAAATCAAAAGGAAATTCCATCTTAGATTACGGGTTTTAATTATCTCGTCATTTTCCACGTTGAACATTCTATGTGACGTATTATTGGTAATTAGGTAGTTTTTGGACTTAATCGTGAATTAATGGTTTAAAAGTCGGTTGAAGGTCGTCGTTACATAGCGATAAGAAAATCAAATGAAATTCCACGAAATTCTACGATAGAGATAGAAGCATATGGAGTGTATACCAACGAAGGTTCCACGATGGCTTGATTGAAAATAAAAAAAGGAATTGCTCGTCAAGGGGATATAGAAACAAATTCCATGTTTCAAATCATATCTAGTTTTTCGTATCATATGCAATCCTTGGCAAAAGTAGGTCAAAAGCTCTGGAGTGCGAAGCCGTACATTTATCGGCTCGCACAGTCTTGAAACGCCTCGAAACGATAGCGAAACTTGTCAATTTCCATTGGATTAATTGCCAAAAGTTTTGGCGAAAACATCTCGAGGGCGGGAATGAAATTCGGCGCTGATAAAGTTTATGTAATGTCCGATAAACAAATGTTCCCTTTGCTACTCAAAGATTATTCGCATTTTTTGCTCATGAAATCTAGTTTTGAAAGATTTCACTTCGAACAAATTACAATTTTAATTGGAAAATAATTTTTTTACCAAGGTCATTTTTATCGATTTTTCGGGTTCATATTCCGTTTGGAAAGAACCGGGGTCACGTATCGGATGAACTGTTTGAGAAAAACGCGTTTAAAGATAAGAATCGAGTTTCCGAGTTCAGGGAAATGGGAGAAAGGACCTCAGAACGCTCCCTGATGCAAGTTTCCACGACAGCAGCGATGTATCTAAAAAGCGGCAGTGCCCCATAGTACACTTTTTTTCCATTGACTAGTCCATTGTTAATTACGCGTAGGCAAATGGTGCTACAGATACGGTACTGAAAGGTCGAGACCACTTGCTGTTTTTACGAGCCTCGTAGCTTGAAACTCAGATACATTTTTCAGAGACGAAACTTTCTACATCTATGGGAAACTTTGAAATAAATTTACATAATTTTTCGAAAGTTCAATGGACGTTGAAATTCGAATTCCAAAAATGCGTTCTTTCATTTTGGAAAAATAAATAAAAAACACTGAAAACGTAAATTGTAAAATAATAATTATTAAAAAAATTTCTCACACTTCGAAATAAGTGAATTCTCGAAATTAATTAATGAAATTACCTCCTTTCGTGGGCGTTCTATGCGTGGAATGTTGCGCCCTGTAACCGGTGATCATCTCGTAATCCCCGGAATCGCGTCGCAGCGGAAAAGTGGTTTCGAGGATGTGATCGCAGGGCTGCATGAGCATGAGTATACCCTTGACCTTTTTCTGCCTTTCCTCAAGGGAGATGCGCGAGCGTTTGCCGACGTCCTCGACGAGTTTATCCTCGACGACCTGGCAAGCGCGATGGAAAAAGTACTCGACCATGTCGAAAAACTTGGGGTTAGGAGCGGTCGGCACTTCCTGCAACCTTTCGGGGATTTGGTGATCGGCGTATCCTCGACTTGCGATCACGTTCAACGCGGGAAAAGCTCGCGTCAACGTCGGCATCATCTCCGGGCCCGGCACTTGCTTCAGCCGCTTCAGGCACGCGAATCTCTTCAGACCCAACATTTTTCAACTCAAGCTCGACTTTTTGCTTCTTTTACGCGATTTTATTCTCCACGTTATTTTTCTGGTTTTTCCTGGATCGCGCGACGACCAGAAAAAACACGACTGCCTGCTTTACAAGCCTTTTAACACGTTGCTATAAATACTGCTACGTGCTGCTACGAGTGTGCTACGCGATCGAGAACGCCACCGGAACTCTGCAATTCTCGGAAGAAGATTGAAGGACTGAAGAAGACGAGGGGTCGGTAATTCTTGGGCTGATTGCTTTCGAGGTATCTTTGTTCTTGTTTGTTAAGGGACTTTAAAGAGAGACAAAGATACTCTTGGAGTGAGTAAAGGGTGTTGACAGGGGATAATTATCGATGAGCTTTCACAGGTCGTGGGTAGAGAGCGTTGAAACTGGCGCGTTTATGTCGACGAGTTTAATTTACGATTTTGATTTACGATTTTATGAATGTAACAATGTAGTTATCTTTATTCGTTCAATGTCATTTTTTTATGTGACTCAAAATGAAATTCGCGCAATTTAGCGTGCAATTTAGATTGACAATTTAAATTTTGAACGTAGTTTCGCGTATTATTATTATTTCCCGTAGTTTTCCGTACTTTTTCGTATTTTCTGCATTATATTCGGCGAAAGAATGCAAAAATATGTAGAAAAAATACAGCAAAATACAAAAAAATGCAGAAGATACGCATAACTAAGTTTAAAATGCGCAAAAAAAGTTTTTGACATGTAGCATCGATATTTAAATTATCGTGGCCACGATTGGTCCACTAAATCGACATAGTCAAATCAACGTCAAATAAACGTTGTACATTTCCGAACTAATAAATCGAAAAAATGTTCCTTTCTATATTCCAACGTCCTTGCATTTTCTCGTTTCGCTCTACATGTATAATCATCTCCTGTTTATCCTTATCTTTTATGACGCTTAGCTCTAACAAACAAAACCATGCGGCAAAATGAAAGACTGAGAGAGACGTCGAATCCGATTCAAATCATTTTATTTTGCTCTTGCCGTGTGAATTCAATGACGTGTCAACTGACTAACGTAGTGCAACAGCTGGCATCAACGATCCAAAGTTCTTAAAGAAAGGTTACTCCAAAATCATTCGTTTTTATTTTTCACCCAAAAATTATGATTTTCTACGTCTAAACTGTCGCAAACACCAGCATGCTACCAAGAAGATCAATCGCGTTGAATTCCCGCTGGATTATCCTTCCCTCGTGACCAAGTTTCGAGATAAAGGTTTATTATAAAGGTGTTTAATGACGCCATTTTTGCTGCGTTGGCTCAACCCCTTCTCCACGACCTTGCCTTCGTCAAAGTGAACGAAACCCGGAGCGAGTGACGACCGTGGATTTGACTTTTCCACAGTCTGTTTCTGACAATCCCGGTTTCTCATTTTACAAGTTTTCGTGATTTCCGTGTTCTAAAATGCCCCACGATCTGACCGTCGATGAAAAGATCCAACATTACCAGAGGAACATCGAAAGGAATCTCGCGGATTCAAAACGGGTGAGTCGAATTTCCGAGCGTAAACATTCCTGGGAGGCGTTTTTTTACACAAACTTCGCATCGACGAAAATCGACCTCGGGAAATTGGACACCGAAAATTCCCCTCTAGAACCATCGAATCTCGTTTTCCGTCGTTTCCATATTACCCGGGTTTTCCGTTTACCTTGCGATTTAATGATCCACGAGATGCATGACATCGGAGCATTTTATTTAATGTCAGTGATTTCAACTCGAAAACAAAATTGAGTCATCAGATTTCGTTGCGAAAGACGAAAATGTTGGCAAAACAGATCGGGAAATGCCAAAAATCGTGTAACGAATGAATACAACAAATCGATGGCTTCTTTTGTTTCTATTTTTACCCCACTTCCGATGTTTTCGTCGATATTGTGGTAACATTTTGTAATCGCGTTTTTGATAACAAAATGTTGCTCTTTATCTTAATGATTTATGGAAAATAATCATACAGCCATAATCCATATGGAAGTAAGGAAACGAACCGCGTTGAACAAAGCAATAAAAAAATCATTTTTTCAAACAACACTTTCTCTTTTATCCAAAAAGAAGCGAATAAAATTCTAACATTTTTCGATGTTTTCAGTTGGAGCACTGCATAAAACGGTTGTCGGATTTGCCAGTCACAGTAAAGCATTTACAAAACACCGGAATTGGCAGGACGGTAAATTCTCTGAAGAAATGCGACGGCGAAGTCGGGAAGTTGGCTCGAGATTTAGTAACGAAATGGAAACAAATGGTCATTGACGAGGGCAACAGCGAGGAGGAGGAAGAGGACGAAGGAATCCAGGAAGGCCTGGAAACGTACGACTCTGACGAGGCCGAACAAGCGGGATATTCTTTGCCGAATGGAAGCCTGGAAATGGCGATGAACCAGGAAAACAAAATGTCGTTCTCAAGCTCGTCCGTAAATGTCTCAAAAGACCTGGTGAAATTGGAAGCTGAGGATAAAGAATCGAAAAGGCATGATCGGAAGTTAATCGAAAAGAGAAAGGAAGAACAAGACCCGAAGCACAAGAGCTCGAAAGACAAATCCTCGAAGAAGCATTCGAAGGACAAGGAGGAGAACAATAAACGGAAGCTTAACGGCAGCACCGACGACGTGGAAAGGAAGAAAAAGAAGACTTTGGAGACGGCGAGTTCAGAGGAGGAAATGGGGAAAAAAGAGAAGGAGAAGAATCGCGAGGAATCGAAAAAGCAGAGGAGCGAGAGCAGGTCGAAGCACAGGGATGAGAAAAGCGAGAGGAAGAGAAAAGAGATGTCTAAGTCAAGAAATCACAGTTCCTCTAACGATAAAGATTTTGAAAAGAAAATGAAAAAGAACGAGGAGGCGAAGCTCAAGGATAAAAGCAAGCACTGTAAGGACGAGAAGAAGAAGGAAAAGTCGAAAATTGACGGGGGCGATGGAATTGATTGCAATTCAGGTAAACTGCCTGGAGAGTCACTTTCAAGCTCATGCAAATGTGGCATACTTTGCCCGCGCGCGCGCGCGGAGAAAGTGATACGGTTTTGTAATAATTGCTTCTATTTTTTCACAGGGACAAGCTTCGCCGAAGCCCTAGGCATGTGTACAAAACCGAGCGCGGTTCGTAAGCGGAACAGTGTTACGAGCCAAATATCCCCAAAAGTAGTCAAAATCGAGCCCAGATCCTCGGCGTCGTCGAGTTCTGACCAACAAACTTCTTCTACCTCCAGTTTAAACATGGTAGGTTTTTCTTCTTTTTTTTTTTCATTTATTAATCTGAAGAAACGTTGAGAGATAAACTGTTGCTTTCACTGCTTTCAGTTATCGTCGCTTTTGCCTTTAGCAAAACTGGATCTTTTGAACGTTGATTTAACGTCGACATTGCCAGAAATTAGTCCACATTATAAACCACTACCTTCGATTCAAGTCAATTCTCTTCACCGGAGACAAGAAGAGGACAGATTACTCAGCGAAGTTATTTACCTGAGACCTCAAAGGTAATGATAGCTTTGTCTTTCATGAAAAACATGAATCGAACGAACGGATGCATTTTTCAGGACAAAAGTCTTCTCGGGGAACAAAACTGGTTACACGACCGTCCCTAGTCTGGGTGACTTGTGCATAAGAATTTTGATAGAAAACATTGATGGTAAGATGAGCGAGGCTATGAAAAGATCAAAAAGTATAATTTATCAAGTTCATTTTTTCAGCTCTCGAGTACACCGGTGGAGTTCCTTATTTCATTATAAAACCGGTATTGGAACGCGCCAACCCAGATCAACTATTTGCATTAGAGCATCACAATCCTTACTTGATTAATGACACGGACGAATTGTGGCAACACCACTGCAACATGAAGTTCCGAAACGAAAAAAGAGAGGAAATGGAATCTTGGAGGGAAATGTATCTAGTACGTTGCACCCCGAAACCAATGTTTAAGTTTTTAAGGACAGTTTTTTAAACGCGAATGCAAATTTTCTGCAGCGCTGTTTGGAGGAAAGGGAGCTGAAGTTGCAAAAACTCACTGCGAACATAAAGCAGAACCATATAGAAAAAACGCAGCCACAAAGAATGACAATTTTAGCGGACGTCGATAGACTAGCGAAACCACCGCGAAATATTTTACGGAAGCAGGCCAAGTACGGAACTGCTAAGGATTTGCCAACTGCGTCTTCGGACTTGAAGAAGAAACTAATTGGAGCGAGCAACATTATCGTACCTTCGCCAGCAATGGCCAGAATGAGGTCAAATCGTAAGTATTCGAGGCATCGACGGAATTATTTTTTTTTATGTTGAATAATAATACATTTACAAATTTATATTTTTAGTGCCCAGCGTTGTAAAGAAAACAAAAGCACCATTGATGGCGAAGGCTCTGCAACTGATAAAAAGTCGATACAAGCGATAATAGAAAAAATGCGTAATTTCTAAATATAGATAAAACATCACATGCAATGTTTGATGTGAATTAAGCTGTTAGGTTTCGAATGAAATAATAAAAGTGAGACTAATTGTACAGCATTGTAAACCGTCGAAACAGCGTTCGAATAAGTTATCATTTTGTACAGTCCGGTATTAATAGCATTTTTTAGAAATTTGCCACAAGTATGTTACGAAAATTTCGAGACTGCTTTTCATGAAACGTAAAGAAACGAATCATTTTATTCGTCGTGGTTGATTGTGCGTGACGTCACGTTAAATTTGTGTCAAACAAACAAGCTTATTTATTTTGTCCGTAGTTGTAAGTTATGCACATCACGGTTCGTTATAAAATTAAGAGGCGATCAGTTCAAAGTTATTATTTTTTTACAACTTTTCAAAAAGTATTTGTATCTTTTACACTACATTTTACTAGCTTTGATTCGGAACGAAGACAAAAGGACTTTTCTTCCACAAGTTTTTTAACCGCGAGGCAAACATTGTGATTTCATTGTTTGAAGTACGAGTGTTAAATGTAAGATATTTTGTATTGGGGATAGAGTTAATGTAATCATGTGTATTTTCATACACTATACTCAGCATTTGATTTCATTGAATAAATGTGATAATGATCATCGTACAAATTGTAGAATAAATTTTTTCGAACAATCTTATGAAACAATTATTTCAAACATTAAATCCGTTCCCGCCATTCAAGCAGCTAGTCACGTTCCAGATACTTAAGCCGAGTTTTCATTTACTTTAAATTGAGGAAATAAAATTTTTCAACGTACCACGAGGAATTTATTATTATTAAAATTAATAAACGCACCTTGGTGCGTAAAAATCAAGCGTTATTTACAAAATTGAACAATTTTTAATCATAATACTCGCGATGCGTAAAAGATGCGAAGGCACATGTGAATTAGCCTTTAGATTTACATGCGTCCACGAAAGTCTACGTAAATAAACGCATAATAAAGCGTATTTCAATTATTGTTGTCTCTTGTAATCTGCAGTAAATAAAAATTCACCATTCGAATTTTTTCAAAGTATTCGATTTCGGAAACCATAAAAGCATAACTTTTACAAACAAAAGCAAGTAAAAGTAGCGGAAATATATCGATAATCTCGAGACGATTAAAAGATCCAAAGCAGTATTAAGATAAATTAAACATGGTAAGCATCTCAGTAATAACGTTTATATTTCGATACCGGCCTTCCTTTATTCAGGTTATCTTTTTTTTTTTTGGAAAATTGCACGACGACCAAAATCATTCATTTTGTGGTTATTGTTGATTTCCGTAACGCCCAAGTATCAATTTCCGATCGAGAAACGGTAAATAAAAGTTTTCCGAGAATTATCTTTCGTGAAATCGATACGAAGGTTTTTTCATTTGTTTACACGCGAGAATAAAAAATTACACGGTTTTGATAACATCGGCGTTGATCAAAGCCCTTTGATTTTAGGTTATTTTCTAGCAAAATATTCCCGATACAGTAAACTCTCGTTTATTTTAAGTCAAAGAATGGCAACACCTTTGATGTAATTAAAATAACCGAGAGTCTTTACTGTAATAAAAATTATAGAATTTATTTATTTTATATTTCATAAAATTCATGTGTTCATTGTTTCGTTGTAATTTCAGTCACATACGATTTTGCTTGTCCAACCAGGTAACAGGCCTGAGACAAGAACTTACTCCGATTACGAGAGCGTAAACGAGTGCATGGAAGGTGAGAAAAAATTGAAAACCAGGCAAATTTACTAGTTGAATAACCCGAAAAATGTTGTATATTTTCAGGAGTATGTAAAATCTACGAGGAGCACTTGAAGAGGAGGAACCCGAACACGCCGACGATAACTTACGACATCAGTCAGTTGTTCGACTTCGTGGACCAGCTGACAGATCTTTCCTGCTTGGTTTACCAGAAATCAACAAACACTTATGCTCCATACAACAAAAGCTGGATCAAGGAAAAGATCTACGTGTTGCTTCGTCGCGCTGCGGGGCACAGCGAGTAATTCTCGCCTTCCGAACACGCTCATTCTCGATTTAAGATTAAGAAGAACATTTTACTCGCTACCGGCGTATTACACGATGAAAAATTCAATTTGTATTTTCACTAACTAGCTATAGTTTTTAAAATGTGCATTGTAAACGAGTCCCGTCGCCGCGATAGATTTTTAAGTGTTTTTCAAATACATATTTAAACGTGAAGATACATTTTTATTTTTATTTAGAACGCCCTTGCTGGGTTTCAAAAGTGTTCAAGGCAAAATCAAATAAGTCGATAAGAATTTCAATTTGCACCCTTGACTTCGAAAGATCAAAAAATTCTGGACTTTTCAATCAATAGGCTCAATGTTTGTTGTACGATGGAAAAACTTTACCTTGAAACTAAAGTTGCAATATTGCAATTACGTGCAGATAGCGCGTTGCGTAATACAAGCAACGATAAGAGGGTTTTCAACTTTTCACATGTTTTTCTTTTATTTGTGCCAAGTGTATACAAAACAGAACATGAAATTTAATGTTTTCGCGAGTAAGGGGAAATTGTTGTTTCGTAAATCAGGTACCATTTTGAAATTTATTGCCTTATTGAGTGGGAAGGAATATTTGTTTATGCATTTTTGGTCGTTTTTTTCCTGTTTGCTTTTTCATGTTTGCTTTTTTATCCTGGAAAAACATCTGCCTTGCATTATGTAAATCGGTGCTACAACGCAAGGGGAGGGGATGACTGAGCTACGTAATAATAAATTGTAAATAAGAAGCTATTCCCTGCAATTGCACTTTGAATTAATAATTTTTCGTTTTGAAAAAATATCAAAAAAAGCCCTAAAACCAGTCAAAGAATATTCTATCCACGCGGTTTGATTCAAAAACAATGTTCCCCGTTTAAAAAAAAAGATTTCGTGATAAAATTCATGTTATTTATCAACGGAAATATCTTTCTTTCATTCCCTCTTACGCGTGAAGTCGACATTAAACAAAGACACCAATACCGTCCGCCACCACATATTAAAACTCGGGTCAAAAACTTATAAAAACAATGCTAAAAAAACACCGAGTCAAAAAGACCTTATTAAATTCCAATTAATCGTCGAATAAATCCGCGAATCGATGCGGCGAAGAAAAATTAACTGTCAAAAACTCCGCTCATATCGACTGACTCATGCGCGCGCGTTTGACACATGATTGGCTCCGTATAACGAGCTGTAACGAGAGTGTGGCAGTGCGGTGACTGCGGTGCCGTGCATTACAGCAAAATCAGAGTTGTCAATGGTTGTCACAGCGTGAAAACCACGGCACGTTGACCGCTGTACCCGTGACAAGTGCGACAAGTTACGGAGTCGCATTTTCGGCGCGCGTTAATTGCGCGCTTCTGGAGCGCCCTACGCAGCGTTCTTTCCTCGCAGTTTCGTCGTACGTCGCTCGAACAGTTAATCGCGCCGCTCTTCCTCTCCCTCGAGGGGATTACCATGTCCGCGAATGGAATTTG
>JABFQM010002549.1:0-14735 GCA_022816865.1 Zelostemma sp. ZL-2020 | reverse complement strand
CGGTCCTAATCAGAGAAGGCCAAATTACATATATGCTCATGTATGCTCTTATATGAATCATATATGAGCAAATATGATTCATATATGCTCATACATGGTCATATCTGAGAAATTTTTGACCGGGTAAGCTGGGCAAAATACATTAGAGTCCGAACTGTCCACAAATTGACATGATAAATACTGTTTTCGATCGATTTTTTTGATCAGCTGTCGTTGTTAATTCGACAAAACTTTGTCCGAAGATGTCCGAAATTGCCCGGAAAAGTTTTTTTGTCAATAAATGCAACGCTTTTTCCATACTCGACAGGATCCGTGAGCTTTTTCTTAAAAGAACCCTCGAAATTAGGATTTATTAGCAAATGAATGCGCATATTCAAGTGGCCTGGTCCACGTGAGAATCTTGTGGGTACAATTAATGACCAAATTAATCAAATTAATCAATCCAAATGCAATTTTTATCGACACGATAACTTTGTTGCAGAAATTAAGATTCAGGGGAGTATTATTGTACGAAAAAGCAGTAAATAACACCGATTGCAACGCTTTTTTCCAAGGTGAAAAACAATCAAAACCGATGTTCGATATAAAAAATTGACCATGGAATTTTTCTTCCAGAATTTGAGATTCAAGACTCGTACTTTTCGTGGTTCCTCATTATGGAATTGCACATTTGGATGCTGACGTTGCGTATTATGGCAGACCAGGACATCGGTACGATAAGACACGAAGTCATTGATACCATGTGGAAAGACATCACAGTTCGACTAAAAAAGCTTGGAGTAAGAACGAGATTCCACGCTTTTGTTGTACTTTTGGAAGAAAGAATTGAAATATTGTAAATTCATTCGTTGCAGCCAATCGCAGCTTCAAAGAAGAACATATGTTAGATATGCAAACTTTGTCCGAGCAGTTCAATGCCGCGGTTACTGGGTATGACGAGGGAATAATGGACGATGACAAAGTTTTGACTGGGGCTCTTTGGAGGAGATTTTTCCAGTGTGAAAGCAGCAACCCTGAGCACTTGGAGAAACTAGTTATTTACGTTAGGAAGCAGGTAATCAGCGTATTACGTTGCAACTAACTTGCACTTAATTTTCTGATTTCTGACATCGTTTCTCGTTTGCAGACGAGTTTATTAGAGAACACATCTCTCATCGAGATGCTGAACAGCAAACAAGTCACTTGGATTAGTTTAAATAGTTGCTGAGAAATCCCATCAGCATTTTGGAGGTTTTGTTTTCATGCAAAATGAACACTCAGGTTTTACAATCAAGTATTTATTCCAATGTTGAAATAAAAGTTGCAATAAATATCGTACAGCTAATAACAGTCTATCAATTCGCTATTCTACGATGAGATTTTAATTTGTTCTATTCGCCGTTGGAAATGAAAATTAACAGCCATAAAAGTGTTATTTGCATCTCGAGTTTACGCCGATTCTTTCGTTTCTCACCACGTTCAGCTTCAACAGTTTATTAATGCTCCCAAATATTCCCTCAGATATCAATCTCGAGAAAGCTTGACAAGTACTTTGGTCAGAGTAGTCAGTCGTCACGATGCTACAAATTTGTTTCTTCAAGCACATCGAATCACAGTCGGATTTAAAGGAAGACCTTCCTTTATTCGGCGCGCACCGAATATTTGTCAATGATATTGAATCAAGATAAACATTTTTTGTTTTTTAAAAAACGGAAAGAAAACAGTTAACATGTGCTTCGTTCGAAGAAATAAACAAATTCTTTATCGACCGCGTATCTTTTCTCGTAATTATTTACAAGGTTCAGTTTCAGAGACACCTTTGCAAACACTTTCGGTTGACAGATTCAAAAGAATGCAGAGATTCGTGATCGTTTTAACGATGGTCTTTTCGGCGGTGCCTAAACGCCGCAATTTGATCGTGGTTTGCGCTAAAGAACGGCAAGTGATGCAGAATGCGGTGCTCTCGCCCCGGTGAAGTCCTTCCAACTTGTCCTGTGCAGCCCATCAGGAAGGGCCAGAAATTTGATCAGTTTCTTTAACAAACTCGACTGGTAACCCAGATTTATCCATAGTTCGATCTCCGTAGAAAACAAATTAACGTCCAATTCCACGGCTGTGGAAAAAAAAGCGTGCAAAATTCTTCGGAAAAAACATTGACGGAGATAATCCAAAATCAACTTTCTGATGACGGCGCGGATTATGTTAATTCTGATTGCGATTGAATGCATTTACGCAAATTCTGCAATTAATGATCAATTATGTTTACGTCTCTGCTGACCTTGCGTGATTACAATGATAAAGTGTTCAAAATAATGGAATGTTACTAGAAAATTAGACAAATTCGTGATTCGTACATTTTGGATTCGGATCGCGAATCGATGAAAATAATTGGGTAATTGTAATTACCATTTTCGCTCAATCGATTAATTCCACCGCTGATAAGATCGGTGATGCCCGATAATAGGGCGTCGGGTACTGCCAAGGTAAAACACGAGACGAGGATTGGTCGGATTTTCATGGCAGAAAATAATGTTAACTTCCGAGAAAACTAAAACACTGAGATTAATAGTAGGATATCTATTACATTTAAACCGATTTCCCTACTCTCGCTCATTGCATTCAATTTTCTTCATCTTCTTCAATATTTCACGAACAAATATCGACTCAATAACATTTTTAAGATTAATTTTACAAACGACAGCATTTCTTTATCGAATGAAAAGAAATGAAAAAAATGAGAATTTTTAGTTAATATCTTTAGTTGCGCAATCAACAAAATCCGTAAATAATCACATTACGAGATTTTAATTACATTTCTCATTAATGCACACTTTTTCGCCAAGACTTAAATTTTTTACACGAAAACTGCGCGGGAGGAGGAACACGTGACTTTTGACAGTTTTGACATTTCAGATGGCGCGACGATCAAATGAAAGAGAAATAAAAACAGTCATCAAAAAGAAAACAAGCAAAATGAAATCCGTCTCGTTTTCAAAAAGCACAATTGATCATCTAACTCGCTAATCCAATTCTCCGGCAAAATCCCGTATAATTAATCGAATTCGTCGCGCTAACTTTGTTTTTTTATGACGAGAAGGTAAAAACATCGCGAGAGGTTATATTTGTTTACTTTAATTTGTCCGATAAATTGTTTGAATGACTGATAAAAGTTCCGATAACCATACATTATGAAAGCTTGCGATATCCCGCACGATTTCGTCGTTCGAATTCATTTCGATGTGTCGTAATGTGACATCGATGTTAATTTTCCTCCTGGGACCGACGGGTTTACTTCCTCGACGACGTATCGTGACGAATCGAGATCGAGACAACTGGGATTCATGGACCGATCGAGTCATGGAGGCGAATTACGACGAAGACCTGCTGCAAAACACGTTTTTTCAGGAGCTGCGTCAAGAATATTCGTCCACTTTCCAGGAAGCAATAGACAAGGGCTGGGTCATTTGCGTGCCTCGACGTGGCAGCTTCACCAAAGGCGCATTCGTCGAAAAAGACTTTTTGAGTCACATTTTAATCCCCAGTGAAGATACCGACAGTACAATTACATTTTTATCAATATCAAACATATCGTTCGTCTTTCAATTATGTAATAACAATTTTCTCGTTTTTCAGGCAATCATTTCCACACCGTCACAAACAAGGAAGTAAAATTGTGCAACAAAGTACTGACTATCGAATACGACATTGCGAAACCATGCTCTTTACATTTGCTCTTCGAAGAAATTTTTTACACGGAAGATCAGAAGAAATATCGTATATGGTAGATTTTCTCGAATCGATCGAATTATGAGAATATTGAAAAATATTTCCATCTTTCAGGTGCATAGAAAGACCGCTGGAACAGAATTCCGACTCGATTCGGGACAAAGTTTCCGTGGTGACGAATTTGCGGGAGTCGATGGACCTTCTTTGGACCGAAGTCTCGAACAAGAGCGTTTTGAAGGATCTGAAATTAGCTACGGAGGAATTCATGCAGGGGCACAAGAATCTCGAGTACGAGCCTCTGCAGGTGCAAAGGGACTTGGTCGGCGGCTTGTACGCGAAATGTTTGCGCATACTGCTCAAGGACTCCAGGCTCAGAGAAAAAACCTCCAGCTGCCGTTACTTTCTGCAGATGGCAAAGGTCGCGGTCGAGACCTACGTTCTTTACTGCCTGAGAAGAGTTTTGCTTCGTTCCGTCTCGACTTACACGGCCTTCGAAGACGCGCATCTCAACAAGATAATTAAAAACCTGCACGAGCTTCAACCCCGGGATTTGAGGATTAGGCCGGATCTTTGCGACGGCGTGATACGGGGGAAACTGGAACTTTCCCATCTCGACGGATTCGATACCGTTCTAGGAAAACTTGGCTGTCTCAAGAAAACCGTGCGTTTCGTGTCCCAGGGAGAAACGTCCGTATCGTCCGACGACCTTCTACCCATTTTGATTTATCTAGTCATTAAATCCGGGATCCCAAATTGGATCGCGCAGCTTATGTTCATGAAGCACTTCAGGTTCTCCAACACCTCGACCTTCAAGGCCGACGAAGCGGAATTTTTGATAACGTCCTTGGAAGCAACGATAGAGCACATCAGATCCGGGACTTTGGTGGGCTCGACACAACCCGAGTCGGATAACATCGCGCCGGACAAAGTTTCCGGGTCTTCGACGTCCCAGATCGTCGACGAGAAAGAGGACCACATGACCGTGGGTTACTTATTCGACAGAATCGTCAAGGACGATCTGCAAGAGGTGCAAAGGATTCTCGTCAAGGACACGGACGTCCCGGACGGCGATGGGAAGCTTTGCCATCCTCTTTGCACCTGCGAGTCCTGCGAGAAAAGTTTAGCAAGGAAGTCCAGGTTCGATTCATTCCTCAATCAAACAAGTTGGAATCGTAATGATTGCTTCTTCTTTTCCAATGTAGATCCGACTGGCCGACGACACATTCCAGAGACGACCGGGGCTTTACCGCACTCCACGTAGCGTGTCTCCACGGTCGAGTATCCGTCGTGGATTTTCTGCTGAGCCAAGAAACGAAGATGGACGAGACCGACGCGGATGGCATGACGCCGATACACTGCGCTTCTTTCAGAGGACATCAGAATACCCTGCTTCTGCTCCTGCACGCGAACGCGGATCCCATGGCGAGAGATTCGAGAGGCAACACCGCGTTACATTTTGCTGCCGATTACGGCCACGAGGGTTGCGTCAAGGCGATTTTGTACTTTACGGAACAAATGAGGATGAAAATCGACGTCAACTCGGTTAACTCGAACGGCGACACGGCGTTACACCACGCGTCCAAATGGGGTTACGCCAATATCGTGAAAATCCTTTTAGAATACGGCGCTGATAAAACCGCGATGAATCGAAGAGGCTTGACTCCTTTGGCCGTGGCTCACAGTTGTCACGTGTCGCGGCTCCTGGAACTCGAAGCCTCTCCGAGTCCAATTCCTATATACCCAACGCTCACTCCGAAGGCAATAAAAGGCGGCAATCGTAAGAAGAAAGTTTCGTTCGTGGAGCCGGAAAAGGAGTCTTTTTCAAAAGGCAAAAAAATTGGTGGGTTTCGGTTAAGGTCGAACTTTTAATGAAAAAACTATTTTAATATTATGAAGGATCTGTTCAACAATATTATAATGATACCTTCTAAAATATCTCTTATTTATCCCGAAAAAGAATTACCGAGCAAAAATTATTGCGAGAGTACAATAAAATTTTCTTTAGTTCTTTTTCTTAGAATTTTGTATTTTCCAACTGATTCGATTCTACGATTACTCATTTTGTTCGTTATTAGATTTTGAACAATTCACCTGTTGAAAAATTTTGAAAAAAGTTGATCACTGAGAAAACAAATCGTAAATAAAATCCTCAATAATCGACTATTTCAACATTTTCAACCGATGAATTGTTTCAAATCCAATGACGAACGCACTAAGTGATCTCGAAGCGAAATCTGTTAAAAAATACAACATTTTAAGGAAGAGAACTGGAAAAAATGCATACTACTGTCACAATGTCTTAAATGTAAATGTACAAAATGCACAGTTTGTTTTACAGGACAAATGAGATTCATTCCAGTAGATAGTATTAAAATATTGTTGAAAACATAGTTAATAACATAAAAATAATGTTTCCTGTTGAACACTAATGAATTACTAAACAAGGACAAATTGCAGACAAACTTTTGACGGCCGTCACGGAAGGAGACATTCACCTGGTCTCGTACTACTTGGGTTTGGAAGGACCTTGCAAAAACAACGTCGCGGGAGACGAGCACGAATTGTGCCACCCGCTTTGCGACTGCCAAAAGTGCGCTTCCTCCGAGGAACGTTCGGGCCATCCGGAAAAGAAAGCGGAATTCGGCGTCAACAGCAGCAACGAGAAGGGTCAAACTTCCCTGCACGTGGCTTGCGCCAACAGTCACGCCGAGATAGTTCAGTTGCTCCTGGACGCAGGAGCGGACGTTAATTTGCCCACGAAGCTGGAGAAACACACCGCCTTACATTTGGCTTGCATCGAGGACAATGTTCCAGCGGTGAAGAAGCTGCTGAACTGCGGTACTTGTGAAACGGACGCAAAGGACTCGAATGGAGATACACCGTTGCATCTCGCGATCAGGGACGCGAATTTGAGGCTCGTTGAAATTTTAATTAGACACGGCGCTAATCCAAAGATGCGAAATGACAAAGGAGCTGCGGCGATGGACGAACTCGAAGCGTTGAAGAACGAGCTGGAACCAATGACGTTTAACAACATTAGCAAGTTGTTGAAGGGGAATGATTTTTTGTAAGAGTCGACAAAAAATTGCAATGATATTATTAGTTTTATAATTTATAGGTTTTCGTGGGTATGGTATGAAAGTTGATAAAAGAATAGATTTATTGAGAAATTTTATTATATTAAAAATTCTATGAGGATGCAAATCTTTGAAAACTGTACCCTAGTCATTAATTAGTGCAAGTTATTAATTGAATCTCTGGGATTCGACGCAACTCTCGTGTGGATAGTCATGTACAATATTACAATTATGTATGTATTCAAAATAATTTATACAAAGATATGTACACAGTTGAAAATAAAATAAAAGCATTTTGATACATTTTTTCAATGAAATCGTTGTGCAAAGTTCTTACGAACAAATCCAGAAGTCAACGGTTACTTACACTGCAATTTTATTGAATTAATACTTACAAATTTTTTGTTCAACAAAGTAAAATAACGGTATGAAAAGTAAACAATTCCAAGTTTTTCAAACAACGAAAATTTCGGTTTCAGCAATAATTGCAATCACTTGGAATTGTCTTGTACCCATCAAACTTATACAATATGTCAACAACTCGAAAATATAAAATATATTATGCTTTTGTGCCGTAGTATTATAACTATTTACAGTAATACATAACTTATTTTGCTAATTATTTTAAGCGTTTACAATTACAAAATATGTTTAGCCACAGTATTATACAAAGGTGTATTTTTCTCTCTAAAATGAGTTCGAAAATTATAATGCTGCTAAAACGACATAATGACCAATAAATGGTAAAAACAGCAACAAGTCTTAAATTATAATTTATCGCAAGCAAGTAAAATCTTTATCAAAATTGTAAAAATCAGACGTTTACAAATTTGCACTTTCTCTCGTTCAATCAGCTAAATTTCAATTCCGTAACTTGACCTCAACTATCTGCAAAACTTAAACATTCATACTTAAATTTTATTCACAGCACTCGGAATTGGCTAGTAACAATTATACCGTTTACATGAAACTAAACAAGTAGCCATTGCCACATTTCATGAACAGAGAGGTTTCTCGACAGCATTTTTTTAGATTTTATAAATTTGTAATTGCAACACCGCATCAACAATTCACTCTAAACCCAAACACATATAAAAATATCAGAAAAAACAATTCACAGAAGACCAGACATTATTATAACAGGTCCAACTCAGCTCGTGGGAGGTAATTTCCACACGATATTTTCTTTGACCTTTCGTCTGTCCTGCTTCTTACGCTGCATTTTGTATCTATTTCTGTTCGGACTCCAGTCTACATTATCTTGTACTCTCCAAGACGGAATTGTCGTCACAGTCTCTACAGTTTCAAATTCTTCCTCCACCTCGTCGATTTCCTGTACTTTAAATTCGTACTCGGGATGATAATAGCCCTGCAATGGAGCTTCGTCCTGGAAAGTTTGCATTGCGCTCCACGAGTGCTTAAGCAAATTCGGAAATCTCGTTAACCAATAATCTGTAAATTTCTCCGGAATGCTTCCTAAACTTTCTTGGGCTTCGGGAGTCAGCTCTCGGTAATGATGTTTCTGCAATGAGAAAGTTCGATTAATACTACAATTGAGAAAAATGCGAGTCTGGTGGTTTGGCATCTTTAATACCTTGTTCCGAAGAGCCCTTAGCAAATCCCGAACACTTTCTCCGCGGTAACTTCGATACTTCCGAAGATCGGTTGCGACCTCGAGGTCGATGTGCAGTCTCCAATCTCCCTGGACGACTTTTCTGGCTCTTTTTTCCAAAGACACCAAAGCAGGACTGTCAGGCTCGTCCTTTTCCACGCGATCACTGACATCCTACAAAAAAAAGCCCACATGAATACATGAATACATCCTAAAGGACGAAAAATCGCATAATTTTCGAAATGTACCTGAAAAAAATTCAAAACTTGTGCGGCGTCCCAAAAAATGGGATAGTCATAAACCGCTGGGGCAGGTGGTCGATCCGTGGGGTTGCTGGCGATCATGCGTTTAATCAGCAGCAACGCTAATTCCTTGTCGCTCTCCGAAATTCCCTGGAGATGTGACAAATCGCTCTCTCCGCCTGTAAAATCGTTAAAAGGTAAATAACGACGTGATTACTGACGGTTGGAACATTCTCGTTAATTTACATAAAATGTTGGCTTGTCTCCTGATGGAATCTCCAAATGGGTGCTTTCCCCCAGACAGGACGTAATAAAAAACGCAACCCAAGGAGAATATGTCAACGGAGCAAGTGGTTCTTTCGCCGCTCAGCATTTCGGGCGCGATCCATCCATCGGTTCCGGTAACGCCGGATCTTCTGGAGAACGAGATGCGGCCCAACTGCAACTTCTTGCAGAGGCCGAAGTCGGAAATCATAGCCCGGACCTCACCGCGAGGACCAGGCGTTGAAAGTAAAACGTTGTGCGGTTTTATGTCTCTGTGGACTGTTAAAAATTACGAATTTCAGTATCTTCATTTCAAGATAAAAAAAAGGATGGCATAAACAAAACCAGACACCAAAACGGTCTTTTTTTGTGTGGAGCTCAATTTCATTTACCAATGTCCAGTACATGTAAATGCGCGAGACCGGAAGTGGCTTCTCTCAGGATGTTCTTCACGGAAATCTTTCCTCTGTTGTATCTTCCCGCTACGTAATCCTGCAAAGTTGCCTCGGCTAATTCCAGAGCTATGTATCGAAACATTCTGTCTTGTTCCGTGCAAAAATAACGCACGACGTTGGCGTGCGCATCGGATTCTCGCAGAAGCGCCACTTCGCGGTCCGCGAAGGTGAAACAATCGGGTAGAAGACGTTTCACGGCCACGTATCTTCCATCGAATTCGCCCCTGTAAAACATTGACGATGAATTGGTATCGTTTTCCAGTTAAAATTGGATAGGAAAGTAATTAAAAAGATCGATTACTTGTAGACGATAGTTCCATCGCAACCTTTTCCCAAGACTTCGTCCGTGTTAAATGTTATTTTCCCAACTCGAACTAAATCTTCACCGACGTCCTCTGGAATGAGAACGATTCCATTTTTGCTGCTGCCGTTGCTCGTTCGACTGCTCTCGCGTGATCCTTGCTGTTTCAAGACATATCAATAAATACTTAGAGATACAAGGAAAAGTTAAGAACCATTGAAATTGATTTGAACCTGAGAAAAGTGTTGGAATTCTTTGGAACGGCCGTTCAAAAACATCCAAGCAACCAAACCAGCCATGGCAATGATGCACAATTTCATTCCCTTATTATCTTGCTGGTTGATCCATTCTTTGGCAGCGCTCAATATTTGCCCAATACCTTTGCGAGGAACCGTCGTGTTTCCGGTTTGAACGCCAATTGTACGTTTCTCTGTAAAGTTAATTGAGGAATATTTCGTTTCTATCACAGGATCCGAGCGACCTGTGATTTGAAGAGGCTGATTCTGCGGTTTGTACTCGGGTGGAACTTCATAATGCCCTAAAATGCACAAAATTATGAATTAAACTCGTTCAGACATTGTTGAGAAACAATGTTCTCACCTAAAACTATAATGCTCTCATCCGTGGAAATGCTCTGAAAGTTGTCCTCTGCGGTATGGGAAGAGGTAACGTGAACGTGATCACCAGGAAGCTGAACTTTATTGTCGTTCTTGCTAGTGTCCGGAACAAGCAACGGACCTTCCAGCATTAAATGCCCGGATTTTCCAGTTATCGTTGCAGTGGATGAATCGACCAACGAAGGCAATGCGTATAAACCGTGTCTGTGTTCCCCGATGTACAACGTCGGGCTAAAAACAAGACCAGATCATAAGACTTTCGCTACAAACAGTTCTTTCAAGAAATACAATGTATCGTACAAAAGTTGAAAATCGCTTGGTTTCGCAGTGAATCTATCAAGTAGATGATCCAGCGTTTCGTCCGCTACACTGGTGAAAGGAACCGTTATTAAATTATCCTTGGTGGCTATGTACGCCGCAATCACTGGACTCCCAAGATCTAGTTTCCAAAGCACCTTTCCTAATCGACGATCCAGGGTCACGACACGACCCGTAGAGCTGGTACTGAAATGTACCAAATCTAAAACAGATAAATTTCTTTAAAATCTTTCTGTCATCAACATCAGGAACTAAATGTTGACGCATAGATTACCATAATTATCAACCAACTCGGGATCCATTTTAGCAGCCGAGTAATCGTAAAACGTCACATTCCATTTCCGGTCTTCATGTTTACTGTCTATCATAATGATATTGTACTCGGTACGCCCGACGAAAAGAACATCCTGAGATTGCAGGGGACAAGTACTTTCACCCTTGTCAAAACCAAACAGTTGTTTTCTCGCTCCTGTTAGAGGATCGATGCTGAACCAAGTGTCAATTTTTCTTCCCGTGTATAAAATGCCGTCGCTGCTGCGGCAAGGACTGCTCGCTACCAGTTGCGGAATCGTAAACGGTAGCTTTTTCAAAGCCTCCGACTCTATTCCATAAAGGTACAAAGATCCATCCTTTGGATCAGGTAAAAACATCGGCCTGAAAACATTATTTTACTAAGTTTTTCCAAGTTTAACTTCAACTCTTCACATTGAACGTGCTTATGAATATCTAATGTCAGTAATTAAAAAAGATTATATCTTGTAACTATCAGCAAAAATAACTTATATAATAAGTTATATATAGAATTCCAAGGAACTCACATATCAGAAACACTTTCTGGAACTTTTACAGCGGGCTCTGAAACATTTAATGGAGATTTGATGATTCTTAGAAAATGTAATGTGTTGTTATCAGTCATTAATCTGTTGGAAAACTAAAAGTGATAATACCATCTTTTTGATGCCAAAGAATTTCCCCACTTCTTTGACTGACCGCAATAAATGACCCGCTGAGAGTTGAAAATATAAGAAGTTGATCTTCGATATCCGGAACCAATTCCGTGTTTCGTGTCTGTTGGGAAAAAATTTCGCATGTTTACAAGGTTAACGAACAAAATTCAAAACATGGCAAAAACATACCTCGGAGCGTGCCATTGACAGGATAAAAACGAGGCTCAAAAGAGCAACGAAATCTCTGACCAGGTCCATTTCAGAATTCGCGTAAAACTAATTTCCTTGTTCGTGATGAAAACTTTCGAGCGCCTTATTTTGCGGGTCACAACGATGCGATCGTGCCTCTTTCGCTCCATAAAATCTACGTGTTTGTGTGAAAAGTTGTTGTCTTTACGTTCACTATCATTATTTATATAGGTAAAATCTTATCGCCACTCGAGGTTGCATCATGCTAGAACGTAGTTGTCACAATATTTTGACAGAAGACATTTCGAACGAGTCACGTTGCAACCGGAAAGAAATCGAACTTCCCCGCGAGAAAACATTTCGACGGCGTTCGCCTCTTGCCAAAACTTCGCGCGCACGTGTTGGATCAAACTTTATTTATTCTTATCTCTTGAACAACGTTTCGTATTTCGTATTTCCTGTGTCTTTGAGGTTGGAATCAGTTGGATGCAGCGTTCTCTGAGCGAGAACTCCAGGGAGGGGGGAAATCTAATCTAAGCCAATGGCAAGTCAGGAGAGGCGCTCCTCTACTGGAGAATTCGCGAACAAAACGCGAAACGAAAATTATAAAAAGTACTCAGGAAAATGCGTTTTGATATTTTTTCTTTCTCATATGCACGTAGCAAAAACCAAAAAACGTAGCAAAAACCAAACATGGGGTAAGAATGCAAAAATCGACGAGAATTTCAATTAAAAACAATTGCAAATATTTGAATTTTTGCGTGGTATTGCCCTCTGCAGGAGAAACAATCAAATACATCATCGTTGCCTCTCATTTCTTTTCATACTAAAAGAGAAAGACGCAACCATAATTTCTCGAGTAGGAGAGAAAAGAGCGAGATTTGAGAATCAACTTAAAACTTCGAATGCTTCGGAACGATTCAACAGTTTGAAAATTGCTGATTAAAAAGCCGTGTTGTAATTGAATCGAAAGAAAGTACGAGTAGTTTTGTAATTTCGACAAAACTATCGCCGAGTTTAATGAGCACCAAGATAATATCGTCCAGTGTATTGTTTTGTTTTCATTTCTGACTTTTCGAACGCTGTCCGAATGGGAAAAGAGGTTAGTAACAACAAGCATTTACATCGTTGATAATTGCATTTTTAATCGAATTTTCTTCCGCGAAAAATGAATTTCGATATCGCGAAAATTTGCTTCGCTTAAAAATAAAGCCATGTCCCGTGTAAAATGTTTTCAAGCGTGCTATTATTATCACGAGGGACGACATTCGGGCGGAAAAAATATGATAACGTTGAATAGCGCCATCTATAAGTAAATACCAAATAATCCAAAACCGTAAACAGTCAACAAATCGAAAGTAATATTTTTCTCGTACTTTTGACTTTGCGATGTTTGAGAAGGAATTCGATAAAACAAAAATTGTGTTCACCAAAAGCAAAAAATATCGAAACAATTACGTTCAATCGGAGTTATTAAATAATTTTTGTAACATTTATCATTTAATTGAAGACAAAAAATTAATAATTTTAAACTCAGCCAGAAGAGTTCATGAAATTAAATTCTCCAGTCAAATTTATTAATTTATCAACCAAATTATTAATTTATTTAACTATTTATTTATTAAACTTGATGAAGAAATTAACATGAGATTTTTTTTAAGGCTCATCAAGAACTAGAGGTGTTAAAAAGGATCCACACGGACCTACAGAAATTGTACAATCTGCTTCGCTTGCTGCGCACGGACTTGGAGAAAATCAAGGACAATTACAACTCCGGAGAAGCAATTTAGATCTTTGAAAAATGGAAGGGTTTCGTAAAAAGAAGGATCATGACGAGTCCCACGTGTCATCTCCGCTGCGTCGCAAATCAAACCATCATTCTCGGAGACCAGTCGAGGATTTTCCGCTAAATGACGACGATGCCGAGTTGCAGCGTAGGAGGCAATCGGAGTTGTTGCAAAGCCCTTCTACGAGTAACCTTGAGCGGCGCTCGTCATTTGGATTAAGCCACGTATCGCAGCTTACAAGCGATCAAATGCGCGAGCACATAGACATGTGCATAAAGATGAATGCTGAAAACAAAATCAACTGCAAGAATGCGTTCAGTCTCAACGTCATCGACATTCTCTCGTACTTGGTGCACCAGAACACTTCGGATTTAAAGGTTGCCAGCAGTTCCTTGGACGTCAGCTCGAAAATTTACAGTCTGCGAGTGGACACCGTTTACACCAATGTGCTTAAAATGATTGGCGTCTTGGAGAAACAAGCCGGCGATGACGAAGTCAGCACTGACGGGTTAAACGCCACTCAAATGCCGAATGACGAAGATTCTGCTCAGGAGAAAAGGAAGAGGCCAAAGAGGAAGAAGCGAAACACAAATTTATTAGGCACGGTTGAGTCGCTGCGTTGCACTATAGACAGGTACGACAAAACTTCGCTCGTGTCCACTGACGAGGATCCGCAAACATCGGACATGCTGTTTCTATCGATGGCGATGCCCCGAGTCGATGAAAATTTGTACATAAAAACCATGAACTACCCTGTTGTTGAAGAATCGTTGACCGAGAACAGCGACCAGGGGAGCTTCCACAAAGTTCCTTCCAAAGATGTCCAGGATTTGGAGAACCTGGACGTGGTGTCGTCATTTAAATTTTTAAACTGGTCCCTTGAAAACGAAGAGGAAAACAATATTCCAATGGAGGTTGATACTGCAGATGAGGATCAAAACGATTTTAGGTTTGAGCTCGACGATGATTTGCCGGACGCGTTGCCGTTTCCGGCCTCCCAGGAGATCGAAGCAAATACGATGAGGGGAAACACAGTCCTTAATAGGTGCAACAGATTAAGCGCGGTCCAGGAGAACCTTGTCGACTTCCACGAGCTCATCAGGTCGTCGATTCTTAATAAGGACCTGGAATATTCCTACGTCGCAGAAAAAGACATTATTCACTGGTCCGCGCCGTCGCATTGGAAAATTAATCGTCGGCCAAATATCACTCCTGAAAATG
>JABFQM010002548.1:0-14739 GCA_022816865.1 Zelostemma sp. ZL-2020 | reverse complement strand
GGTTTCTTGTTTCGGTTAAGGCCACGTATCTTGTGCAATAGACACACATTCTTAGCTCGTAGTCGAAGTACATATGAGGAAAGGGAGGACATGTAGATTATGGCCCTGGTTAGGGATTCTACGAGGATGACGACACATCCATTTCGAAGGCTATATACTACGATATCTTCGGCCTCTTCGTCACGTTCTCCAATCCTCTTTTACAATCTGCCACATTTTTTCGTTTTATTTTCTCGCCTTTACTTAAAAATTCATTTTTCAAGCAAGCCTCGCAAATCGGAACAACACGTGAACCATTAATTCAGCATTTATCAGATCTTTGTCGAAGCTTCTGCAATTATTCAGTCGTCAAATTCAAACTCCACGGAATTGTACAAGTGATTCGAAGGAATACGCGTGCATTTATCTTCATCTGAAATTGCGACAAACAGGTACTTTTTTCCACATCGAGAAGATCCTCGCGACCTCGATTTTTCGCGCGATGGAATCGATTCGCCAACTATATAAATTGCAAAGAGCAGTATTAAATCAAATGCATCTTAATACGTTCGATTCCTTGGCAAGACTGCTGATTTAATGACTTCGCTGTGAACATACGAACGGCAACTAATTTGTATTCCTGCGTTCGTCAGAAATATTCCAATTGGCCGGTGCTCGATAATGTCTTGAACATTCCGCACCTATCACATCGAGGACTGGACCGTTATGACCTGGAATCCACCAACAACTCCCTACGAGTTTTACGGTCGGAACCTGTCGCGCCGTCTCCCTTCGATGTTAATTCATTGAACGGAGAAATCGTGAAAAAAAATACGACGAGGAATTTTTATATAACTGATGACTATCGCCGATAATTATTCATAACGTTCCACTTGCGAATAATATTTCCAATATCAGGTTACAAATTAAATTTCGAGGTATGCTGGGAAAATTGCATCCAATCGATTTTATCGTCGCGCTGCCAGTTTTACAGTTTCCCGTATTTACTGATCGGCCAACAAGGTGTTTTTTCAATCGTAATATAAGCTTTCGTCAATAAATTGGAAACCACGAACTCGCGTTTGTTCACATAACATTGAATTAAATTTCACAACGTTAATTATCGAATTGTTTTGATTTCAGGGAGGATTTAGACTACAAATTTTAGATGCTCTGGACAGGCCTCTAGTCGACCTCACACCTGTCACGAAGCAAAGTGAATTTGTTAAAGATGATGCAACGTAAGATATAAAATTAATTTATTACGCATAACAAATAAACGGATACAACAACTCGGACATTGATTTCCTTTTACGAAAGTCATGAATCAAGCACAATGTTTTTTACCGTAAAGTAACAGGTGCATTATTATTCGGAAGAAGATTGATCCGACTTTTTCAAGAGAACAGTTGACATGTTTTATACACTCGACAAAAAAAGTTTCCTTATAAAGCTCATAGAAATCGCAAAGTCATCCAACGGTTCTCACGCTTTTCATATGATTTCCCTATGGAAGTCGGTAAAATATTATAGTAAAAAGTACAGTTACTCAGAGACGCATGCTCGTGGAGGACTCTAAAGTTAACGACCATTTCATTATATAGTATTACATATATGTTACAATTTTTATGAATATCGTCCACTTATGACCAAGTTTTTCGATTTTTCGTTTTATATTTGTCTTTGCTTTGGTGTTGCCGCGGTACTGTTATGTAACAGCATACATTTTATTTGCTGGCATAAATTAGTTATAAAAAATGTTTTTACTTCCAAAGTACAGTTTAGGAATGTATGTTTTCTTGGGATAATAGGAAATTAGTTTAAGAAGCAAGCGATTCGACTAGAGCTCTTTTAAATTGTTTTCAGGGCTCAATCATATCGGGTGGAGCTGCCGCAAAATTTCACCTGCACAGACTGCACAATCAGGCTTCTCCGCGAAGCGGAAGAATGGGGATCGTCATACAGGTTTTGGTCCTGTGCCGATATCGATGTGAGTTTATTTTCTCCTTCGTCATGGTCATACACTCTCTACATAATAAACGATGATCAACAAAAGATGAACGCGATAAACATTTTTAATGCATCCTTTGCGGCACATTTTATTTATCAAACAATAAAATATATACCTTTGTTGACCAAGTTTATAAATATCGAGAAACTTTTTGCTACTTTTGCAAATCAGATGTGCAGCATTATAATTTTGTTATCGATGGAAAGAACCGTTGAAAGTCTGCACAAATAAATACGTGAGATTTGTAATAAATAAAGAGGACATTCCGATATTTCTATGCGTTTAATTACAGTAATTGAAAAATCAATCACTCTTGTTGAATGGACAATGATATGCGCATTTCTTCGTGCAATTATCTTCATTCGCGGAAAGAATTTTAATGGATATCTCATTTAACATAAAACTGTTCGCGTCCATCGGAAAATAAAAAGATACAATGGCTAATTTAATTTTCGAGTAATTAAACGTCGCTGGATATAAATAAAAAGTACTCGTCGAAGAAACAAACGGCATTGTTGAAAGATTTCTATAGATGTTTCATAAATCAAAAAGGATTCGCAGATCTATTGAATGGTTTTTCACAGTCACCCACACAAACTTACGTTTCGAGCAGCGGCGGAGTTTTCGATGAATATAAATTCTGAATGCAAGCAATCTGTAAAATGTGCGCGATGAATATGATTTAATTTTTTTCGCAAAAGTGACACATTGTCATCTATTGTCTTCCACTTCTCGTTCTCGTTGAATGAACGTTCATATCATAAATATTTGCATGTCCGACAAATAATCGAATGCAAAGAACTTATTGTTATCCAATATTTGTTTTCATCGAACGAGAATTTAATAAACGACCACCCCATATTTCTGTACAACAAACGGAACAAAAAATATCCGTTTTAACAGTGTTTTTCTTTAAAAGAAAACTTTGTTTCGCGTGCCGAACGATAAAAAAGTACAACTTGTTTAAGTTGGCTTGAAGGAAACATGAACGAATGCAAACGTTAATCAATTCGTGATTGACATTTTCAGATCTTAGAAAGGAAAGCTTACAAAGAAGACTGCAGTGGCCATGGACAATATCTAGTAGGAAGATGCAGGTGTGACAGACTTTATCACGGTCCCAGGTGTCAATACAAAGAAGAATGCTTGGACGACTCTGATTGCGGCTCCCAAGGGGCTTGTATTGATAACGGTGGCACAACCGCGCCAACGAAACAATGCTACTGCAACATTGGCTGGTTTGGACCCCATTGCAACAAAAGTAAATACACGCAATTGGAATGAGCTTTCGATCCGGGAGTTTTATTTAGCGATAAAGCATTTACCGCGCGCTTTAATGTCACATCCATGACCCTATCGTTAAATACTTGATTTCCATCAATGTGACATTCCAACCATTAAAAAACCATCATTATTTCAGGATCAGCTGTAAAGACTACGGAAATAGATTTACAGTCTTTCAACATGAAGAAATTCTCCGACGACTATACCTTCTACTGGAGGATATTGAAAAGTAGCAATGAATTGGAAGGTGTCATGGTCGTAAATGGAACCTCGTGGGTTGGAGTCGGATGGAGACCGAGCAGTTTGACCCCAGCTTGTCGCGCGCTTCCAGAAATCAGGGATCGTGGAAAGGAAAATTCGCTGATTGGAGAGCCTCTTCCAAAACCTGAATCCGAGGCGGAACCAAAGTCAGAACCGGAACCAAATTCCAAACCCGAACCGGAACCAAGCTCTGAGCCTGAGCCGAAATCCGAGCCCGAGCCGAAATCGGAACCCGAACCGACATCTGAACCAGAGCCAAAGTCAGGATCCAAGACGTCCTTGTTCAGACCCGGTGGAGCCAAAAGGAGGTCTGCTAAAGTCGATGCCACCGTTACTCCACGACCGGAAGCGGATGTAACTGTTCAAACTCGCTCAAGCGTTACGTATCGCGTCAGCACAAAGCAAGGTATGAATGACAAGTGTATGATACTCTTGATTGAAGCATTTACATCACATGTCATTGCCATTGAAATCGATCCTGAGTTATCCACTTTGATACCGTAGGAGTATATCTATTGCTGCTTTTTATGATGGAATTCCTTCGCTTTCCAATTTAATTAAATAACGTCTCAATGGATTTCTAAAACGATAAAATTTGTGCTTCAGGTCGCAAAAAAAGATCACCGGCAGCTGTTCCTGAACCAACAGGTAAGATCACCTGAATTTCATTTCACACTTTAATATCGTTCTAGAATTTATCACTTTTCCAATTTCATGGCATCGGATATTTCAATTTTTATTTGTATTTGAAATTCATTTCGAATTCGTCCGGGCCCACTATATCATCTTATCTCAAGAGGCTCGTATCATTCTGCTTTTCTTTCCCGTTTTGTACATTTCCCATGTTGGCATTCTTTTACATCCCAAGAATGCGCCAATAATGTCGATCGAATCAAACAGTAGAATTCCATCGAGGTTCTTAATTTGAAGTGAGACAAATAACACAGGTAATATACTTTTACCGCACTACACGATCGCTAATACTTGTCTGCGGAAATAACATGTAACACGTTGAATTAAAATTGTCTAAACAGATCACATTTAGACGGCACTTTTAATTAAAACACACGAAACCTCAAAAACAACAACTGACAATTCTCTTTCTTTAAATTCTTAGGAAAAACCTTTTTTTTTATTGATTTCCACAATTTTACGAAGTGGTTCGAAAGTGAAATGTCTCTGCTAAAACGGACCTTCATGACACATTCATAAACTCAACAAATTTGCCTAAACAAACTGCGGTAAAGAATAGTAATTTTTATGGATGTCGATTTCTATTATGATGAATTTCAAAAGTATCTGATCTATGAAATTTTCATGTTCGTAACAGATTGTAAAACAGACAAATCGGCATTACATTACCTAACCATTTGATAGTCGTGTCGAATCGAATACAAGACTGAAACGAGTTGATGCAGTATTCATCAAGTAACGTATTCTACTAACAAAAGTAGGCTTGCATCACGCACACGTTTTACATTGAAAACATTTCCCTGAAAACGTATAAGGAATTACGAGATGTTGCTTCAGCATGAAAATATTTTTAATACACGAAAACCGTAAAGTATCGTGCAAATTCCAGAATTATCGCACTCTAAACCATACAACATAACGTACCATACACGTCTTATAATAAACCCACAACCTGAATTCAGGTAAATATTTCAACAACAAAATAGGTGAGCAAAGAAAATAAAAAACACATGAAAACTTTCTTTGCTATTATACCCGTGAAGAAGTATTTACCTTGATCAACATTCCACAGTAATTGATCCGGTAGAGTTATAGACATATTTGCGTTTTTTATATAAATAACGTTATCCTGGTGATGGTATAAAAGGTGGCACGTCGTTGCTTTGTTGCACAGGGGAGCCAGTCAGCGAGCCTCATACCACTGCTGAACCCGAACCAAAATCCGAGCCGGAAACCAAATTTGAACCAAAACCCAAACCTGAACCGAAATCCGAGCCCGAACCAAAATCTGAACCCGAGCCTAAATCCGAGCCTGAACCGAAATCCGAGCCCGAGCCAAAATCTGAACCCGAACCCAAGTCCGAGCCTGAACCCAAGACTGAACCCGAACCTAAATCCGAGCCTGAACCCAAGTCCGAGCCTGAACCTAAATCCGAACCTGAACCCAAATCCGAACCTGAACCGAAATCTGAGCCGGAACCAAAATCCGAACCTGAACCGAAATCCGAGCCAGAACCAAAATCCGAACCTGAACCTAAATCCGAGCCTGAACCTAAATCCGAACCTGAGCCCAATTCTGAGCCGGAGCCGAATTCACAAGATGGTAAAACTGGAGCTACGAAAGGTAATATAATTCAAAAGCGACGAAGAATTTTCCATTTTCCATGAGTTCATAAAATCATCGGCAGTCGATGCTTGAAAAATATATTCTCACGAGCGCGTATAATTAGAAATGGGATTCTATGTTTTTGTCAATGCAAATGCACGTACTGCTCGGTTCGTAATTCGCAGCATTGGTTAATTACAAGCGCCGAAAACATTGGTTAATCAAACGTAATTGCCGAATTCGAGGAATCATTTCTGTTCCTGATTTCCGTATTTCGTGCTATACAAAACGTGAAATTGAAAACGTTGACGAATCCCCGCTGTAGAATCGTTAAAATCAGTGGTCTTTCGATGAACTCGTTAAACTAAAAACGCTGCATTTTCCTCTTCGGGAGATAATTCCATTGATATTCAGGAAGGAAAATCTGCAGTTCAATAGCTTCCGAGTTTTGTTCCCGGTATAAAATCGTTCCATTTATATAATCAAAAAGATAGTGCACAATAAAATACGAGATTTGTTTCCCCAGCTATAAAATCGCCAATGGCGAAACTGCACAAATACACTCCAAAGCACGACTTCAATGCTATGGACTGCACCGACATTGTAATCGGTACGGCTCACGGTATGAAGTACCGAATCGGGGATTATTACACGAGAGACAGATCGACCCCGCATCCGGACACTTACTGGGGTGGACAGGACAGCATCACAGCTGCAATGGGATACGAACGGGACGGCGTAACGACCATCCTTTTCCGCAAAAAACTTTCCTCGAACGAGACCTTCACCGATCATGACATTCGGGACGAAGACATGCAAGTTATTTGGGCGAGGGGTCAAGAACCTGGGAAATACGTCCATCATCCTCCCAGTGGACTCGAAAAAAGTCGCGTGAAAGTCAAAGAATTTTACAAGCCCGACGAGCTTAAATACCATGGACATAAATCCCAACGTGGCGTTACCACCATCAATTTCTTTGGTTGGTACCATCGCGTTTAGCGTACCCAAATTAACGCAAAACGTGTTTTAAAACAATTTTTTTGTTCCAATCCTTGACACTGCGTAATCGAAATTTGCAGATGATGAAAGGAAGGCCAAATTCGGAGGTGGAATGTCACTGGAAGGAGGAGGTTGCGGAGGCGAGTGGCGTTATCCGAGGCATTGTTCTCCGTTGAACGGCACTTGTGATTACAGGATAAAATGGCTTTACAAATGGAAAAAGGTATTAAAAAACATTAAATATTACGTGACGTAATGATACGCTTTCGAAGAACAATATAAAAGTTGCAAGTGCCACTGGACTGAATGAGTCACTGGGAGCTTGTCAATTGTACTTTGTTTCCAATTACAATTTGTCGTGCCCGGCGCTTTAGAAAAAAAACGGACTTTTACAATCAACCACGTTTGCTTCTTTGTAATTCACGAGCGCAATGCCAATTTCGGACATTTTTGTGGTTTCTACTCTTTTCCTTTCCAAGCCGAATAATACTTCGGTCGGTATTTCTTTTACGGGCATTTGAAAAAATGTTTTATTACTATTTTACATTCTTTCATTTTATTTCCTTCTTTGTGGTTTTCATAGCGAATAAAGTAGTTTGTGGCGTTTATGCGTGTGAAGAGAATTTTCTTCAACAAGTGCCTGGTTTATTTATCCACAATGAAAAGACATAAACTAGTATTTGAAATATGGCCACTTTGAAATTTACTGCCCACCAGCTTAGAACTGGATCAACTTCAACTACCCGTGTCCAGGCAAGCACAATCTTAATAGTTCCCTAGCGCTATTAAGATAACTCCCAAGAGACTATACTACCAATACTTACGCGACTGTTTATTCATGTATGCGGCCAATTGCAAAATTTATAGCGCATAAATTACAACAGTAAAAATTGAATCAATCGATGATAATTTCAACTGATATAATTTACTCCAGAATCTTTAAATCTTCGTTATGTTGGTAAGGATTTGGAAATACATTTGTCATGTGGGAGAAATTTCGTTTGTCGCCGCTGTACTTGATATTTTCAATGGATAAATTATGTTATTCATGAGAGAACCCATTTCGCGTTCTATGTCGTTGCGTAACGCGCCGAATAAATCGATACCGCATTGCACACGGCGAGAAATTCGTAGCTATCGTAGTTTTTTTCAATGAATGAAGCAACTTGGTAGACCGTTATCACCGCCATTTTTGCCTTGGTCATTTGTCTTCTCCTTCTTTATACAATCCTCCACTTTTTGCGACGCGTTGACGGGCAATTTTCATCCATTTAGATTTTTTTCAACTTGTTTACTACGGACGCGTTGAAATAACTCATTGGAAATCTGTACCTTTTCGTCAAGTACTTTTTCTTGTATTCCTGTTTTGCGCGATCAAGACCCTTGACATCCCCAGCACGTAGGAAACTCGATCAATTTAATTCATTTCTCAAAGTTTGTACATATTTCTTAAAACCCGAGCTCTGTATTCTCGTCGCATTTCACGTTTACTCTTACAAGTAAATCCTGATGTGCGCCGTAAAAGAAGTTTTATTTGCCATAAAAATTTCCGCTTTACGAGTTCAGTAATGTATCATTGATTTTATCGGAAACTCAGGTGAAAATTGCGGTGTTAACGGCGGCGTAGGTGTCGCAAGAAATATTTGCTTCGACGTTTTAACAACGTTTTATATTTTTTAAGGACTCCATATCTTTCACGATTGTTACGAAAAATACCGATTCGTGGACAGGAATCGGCTTTTCCGCGGACGAGAAAATGGTAAGGCAAAAATAAGCTAACATTTTATATTTTTTCGTAAATCGTAAATTGCATCGAATGATCCTTTTCAATAATGTGGGCACTTTAAACGTTTCAAAACAGTCTCAAACCGATGCGGTGCTTGGTTGGGTCGACAAGAGCAGTGGCCGAGCATTCGTAATGGACACGTGGGTCAGCGGATATAACCCTCCACTTCTAGATGCTTCACAAGATATTTTCAACGCCAGCGGACGCATCGAGAACGGAGAAACAACCTTAAGTTTCTCTAGAAAAAGATCGACCAAAGACAATCGAGATCTCTCTTTTACGGATGAGCAATGCTTGTACCTAATGTTCCCAGTAAAAGGTGGCGCATTTAATGCGGTGAATAAGAAAATTCGAAAACACGAAACTGTACCATTTGTCTCGGCCGAGAAAGTTTGTATAAAATCCTGTGGAAATGAAGGTACGTTTTTCGCTTTCAAGAAATTCCATCTTTTGACTTCGACTTTTTGAAAGATTAAAATAAACCAAAATATAACGATGAAATTGAATTTACAGAAGAAGAAGAGATGACAACGCCAGCACCGCCTCGACTGTATTACAACGTGGAAGTGAAGCTTCTGAGTCTCGGAGATAATTTCGAAGTGCCTCAACGCGGCAGCAAAGACTTCGAAGTCATTTCTAATACCATTTCTGGCAGCTTCGAGCCAACTTTTAAAAACGTACCTGGATTTTATACCATCAAAGTCGACGATTTGCAAAGGTACAATACGAGTTTTAATAAGTTTTTTGTTTCTCTATTGAAAGATTTCATTTCTATTTCTAAGGATATAAAAATTTTATTCCAGGAGTGGAAAGGACGCGATGATCGCAAAGATGAATTTAGTGGTTGATAAAAACGAAGTGAAAGGCAGAGCCTTAAGACCCGCTGACACGGTGGCGATGGCAGAAGCTGCCTTGAAACAAACGCTCGATTCCGGAAGAGTAGGCGCCCTCGTCGTCGATCGACACTACATCGTCCTTCAAGCTCATCGCGGTAAATATATTATAGCCTTTCTACTCGGCACAAGGGACAATTTCCGTGAAAACGGAATCCGCAAAATCGTACAAAAATACCTTACACGCGCAATCAATCATTACTTATGTGGGAACCGGAGAAATTCAATTTATTAAATGGAAAAGATATAAAACCTCCGATGTCGGATGTACATAAAAGCTCCGTTTCTGGAATTTAATTAACTCGATTGTTTTTTGCTGTTGCAAACATAGGGACAGGTTGAATATAAAGCCCCGCAAATTTTATAAAATGAAAGATCCTCTCAAACATCGGCTTGATCGAAAAAAATGACGTACCCCGTCGATTTTGAAGCGCGTATTATATCGATTGCATGCGGATCCTTACACAAGAATACAAGGATTCCAATATATTGAACCACGGGCTCGTCGAAAAACCTGCAAAGATGCTTTTTCCATTCTCAATATCGTATTTATTGCTCGTATAAAAATATAAAAGTCAGTATTGTTCCCAATATCGAACGTTAAAGGCATGAAATAGCGTACTCTTCTTTATGAGTTTTTATCCAATTAATATTTCTCTTTGAAGCGACGCAGGGACAGCGCCAACAAGAGCCGAAACACATTTCATTACGTTCTAGATTTGATCAGCTCGTATTTCATTGTCTTTTGTCTTGCAGTCAATGACCTGGATGATGACGATCTTGATGACGACGGGAGTCGTAATTCCGTAACATCCAACTTACTACTGGGAACAACGAAGCTGTACATCGTTATCGGCTGCCTTGCAGCATTAGTGGCCCTCGCATTGTTGCAAGCCAGCTGCACGTTGTACAGAGCATCGAGAAAGCGGACCACCAAGGTAATATTTTCGCTGCAACATCTCCCAAACTTTTCCTTCGTTCGACGTAGACATTCCTTTTCGCACAGTGTCTCTATCCCCTTTTATACATTTCTATACCTTTGTCTATTGCAACTCGCAAACGCTGAGCTTTCGTTTCTTTTTTTTATCAGAGCACCATCACGAAGCTCGATAATTAGCTTCGAAAGTTAGCATTTCGAAATCGGTCATGCATTTCTTCGGGCATGAACTTTCGCTCGGGAAAGTGCGTTTGTTTCCGGCGTGGAGCTTGGTGTCGTTTGCGAGATTAACGAAAAATCTGTTTTTTATCATTAACTTTGAATAACTTTGTCGGAGCTTCGAGGTAAATGTTTTTTCAATGATTGCGAGAAAGGAAGAGAGAAAGACCTTGTGCTTTGCTTGTGTTGCATGATCGCGTTCCTCGCGACCGCCAAACTTCGTGTAGAGGGTGTACTCGCTGCCTTTGGCCTCTTCTCCCGCCTCGGCCAACCCGATCCACAGCTCGAACGCGACACGGTACCATCGACAAAACGATCATCAACATCACCAACAACTTCGACATCATCACCAACATGTCCCATCAAACATGCACCGGCCCTCCCCAAATTGGTAGACCGGCAAACAGAAACTAGACTTTGTACTGAGGTATCGCCATTTCGCCTTCATGCTCGATGCTCCGACTTTTTCTTCTTTAAGCTGCTTTTTTCCTTCGCCATTTCTACCGCTTTAATTTACCCGAGTTTTCTGGTATTTGGAAGCATTTTTAGCGTTAGTAGTGTCACTTGGAATATCACGGTGATGGTTGTTCGATCGTTCGGGTCAGTAGGAATGGAATACAAGATAAACATTTTTACGTTTCGATGGATTTTTATCTCTTGATACATATTTTTTTGCATTGTACTCGTTTCCATTTTATGAAAACTTTAAAGGTGTTATTTTCCTCGCTGATATAAAATCGGCATTCGTTTTTCGTTTCGTTGCGTTCAATACCGAATTAATTTCAATGGAAAAAGTTTCTACAATTTTTTGCACTCGGAAGTAAACATTAAAAATGAAATAAAAACGAAACTGGTTAATTCAACATTTTTCAATTACACTTTTTACTGCGAGTCCAACTTAAATTTTACAACAGGCTACACGTCCCTTTTTCTACGAACTTTTTCGGAGACGCTCCGGTGTATTCTTTCAAAATTACACTCATTCAATTACTCGCGCAAACATTAAAAAAGTTCTCTTCGAAATTACATTGTAATCTCGGAGCTTTTCGAAAATTTTAATTCCTACGTAGTTCCAAAACAGAATGTAATAATGCAATTGCAGACTCTCTTGTTTAAAGACGGAAACGTGCATTTAATCAACGAACATTGTTTACTTCATGCAACTCGGCAAAAATTGCAATCAAGTTGTACATACTCAACATTCATATTCCGCCCAAGCATCGAACGGAATATAAATCAGCCCTCATTTCGCGGAAATGCGGCATTAATTTCACTGTTGCTCGCAAAATTTCGAATTCCGGAAAGCCGCTGTTTTAAATTGAAAACTTCATTCACGTTACAAAAGGAATCTTCATCAAGCCATCAAACTCCTCGAAAAATACATTCCTACTGATCTACACAATACCCGTAATAGCAGTAGCATTAAAGACTCTCCCGTAACATGCAACTTCCAACGTTAGACGATCCGTTTAATGGCTGTAATTAAAATTCTCTATTGTAGGTCTAATTACCAAGCCAAACTCTGATTACAGGACCGGCTAATCGCCAAGAACGCTTGGCGTGATTATTCCTCTGGCGCAAACACGAACTTTGCTTTTGAGGCCTTCGAAACCGAGGAAAAGGCACCTCCGCCGCCCGTCTCGAGCCTGCCACGAACCAGGGAAACTAATGGCGCTGGCATGATGCCGATGCACGATCATCCCGGCAACAATCACCACCAAATGCATCAAATGCATCACAACAACCATCGAAACAGTATGGGGGCGATGGTGCCAGGGCCCAGAGCCACGTACAGTTTACCCCGGGCACCCGGGCCCAGACATTCGGGCATGCCTTCCTCCGCTGCTGCTCAGCCTCACGGGTATTACACCCAAGATCGCAGAAATATGCCGCGACACAAAGCCGGAAATCACGCAAACTCCCAAACGACGATGCAACCTCAGCCCGACTTTTATTTCATGCCCAGTCAGAGAAAGTACAGCGGCGAGGTGGTTCGCGTCTACGTCGATTACGGAAATCAAAAGAGCAAATAATCCGCACTCGTGGGAAATCTTTCCAATCAAGTACTCCGTTGGAAAACGATAAAAACACGGTGTTTCAACGAATCACACAAGCTATTTGAAACGAAAAAAAAGTCTCGGGTAGAGCATGTACGTTGCGAGATATTGAAGAATGGGCATCGACTCCGAAAAACGGAACTGGTAAACACGCCGCTTGGAAATGAGAATAAATAGCGTGAGTGGAATAACAACGAGCTCGCGATTAACATAAAATTTTCGTTTCTACCGTCAAATTATTCGAAATCAGCGCGTACATGCTGCACTCGTACATGGTCAGGTACTGGAACGTTCAAATCGACATTACGATTAAAAGCTTTATTTCCTCGTTTCCGGCGCTCGGAGTCGAGCGAAAATGCCAGGACGTGATGCGTATGAATATTACATGGCTGTTGCGCCGTGCGCGGTCTTTTCGCTCCGCTCTGAAAATTAATAAAAAGTCGCGTTATTCGGTGTTTGTTGCAATTCACGTGGACGCTGCGCGTATTCGAAACGCGGTAATCGCCTTACATCTCTTCTGTTTCTGATAGGGCAAACGTTCCCAAGTACTTAACGAGGACTTGTAGTAGCGGAGAATGAAATGGAAAGATTCTGGGAAACAAGCAGATGGAATTAGAAGCTTTACAAACTGAACGTGTATATCGTCCGCATAAACGTGAAATTACTCGGTCACCGTGCGTTATTAAAAATGTAATGAATATGTAAATTATGGCGGCAAAGTATAATTTTCGTTGAAATACAAGCGCGAAGCGTTCGCGTCGTTAGAAAACGAGTCACACTTTTTTTTCCCAGGGAATTATTTCGTGAAAGGTTTTCACAATCCCGGCGCGCGGGAATAAATTCCATCAGCTCTTGCAGTGTGTGTTAGGGGGATTGATGAAAGTCGTGAAAGACGAAACGCCTCGCTGTGTATCTTCCACGACGTTGCTGACGATCAGTCGACAAACTCGACTCTCACGTGTAGATTGTTATCCTCTTTTCCGCGTCGACGAGCTTTTTCGTTAAAGCAAACCTGTAAATAAGCAGCTCACGATGAGAGCGCACGCGGCATGTCCGTTTTTTGCCTTTTCACGCGCTTTTTTACCTCGAGGCGCCGCCTCTCGCGATTCGAATTTCAAAGGAGCGTCGTGTATTTGCTACGAGAAAAGGTGTGAATTGAAAGCGAACACTTGCGTGTTTGTTGAAAAACGACACTCTCGTTTCTTGCAAAAAAAACGTAACGACGAGACGACGTTTCGTTTGTCTTGAAAATTATCGTTAATTTGATGTTTGAAGTTGCGAGTATCGAGGCGGACAGCGAGTTTTGCGCTCGGCTGAAGAAAAGGCGAATAAGTACGTTTTCAGCAATATTTATTGTATTGCTCGAAAGAGTACGGGCATGAAGCGAGCGCGCAATAAGGGCTGCGTGTAAATTCGCTTATTACCAAGTGCTACAGTGTAAATTAAGTTTTATTTATGCACGAGTTACGTTTTATGTAAACTGTAAAAAAAGACGACAAATGAATAACTTTGTCCCTTGTTTGTTGTTGACATTTCATAGAATCGCGCGTCTTTGAATCTACAATTTGCGTTTCTAGTAATACAGTTGAAATGTACTTGTAAATTAATGCAGAGATGATCCTTTTCATAAAAGTTAGTTTGAAACACGTATGTATACAGTGTGTAAGAGGGACAAAAGAAGACGAAATAAAACCTTTGTACATTTTTAACACAATCATTCACGATCGTTTCTGATTTCTTTTCCACTCGACTTTTGCGGCAAAGGAAGCTCGCGACTCGAGTTTTCAGGCACGAGGAAACGCAATTATTTTTCTTACCGTTTCGATTAAAAGGAAACGAACGATTGGTTGATCAATGCGGTCGTTCATGAAATGAAATGAAAATAATGCGCGTCCTCAAGCCGATTAAATTTCCTAAATGGCACTCGTTGATGTATTCCACAGTTTTGTTGCGATTAAACTTCGATTTTCAAATTCCCACCTTTAAGGATTTTCTTCCAGTTGAATATCACAAA